>JANRGW010011868.1:0-40351 GCA_024733675.1 Psilopsiagon aymara
GGTTGCCCAGGGAAGTTGTGAATGCTCCATCGCTGGCGGTGTTCAAGGCCAGGTTGGACATAGCCTTGGGTGGCATGTTTTAGTGGGAGGTGTCCCCGCCCATGGCAGGGGGTTGGAGCTAGATGGTCTTAAGGTCCTTTCCAACCCTAACTATTCTATGATTATATGATTCTATATCTGTAGTCTCAGCCACTGTGAGTTTCTTAATGCCATTTGTGGTGATGGTAAACAGTAGTATTGTGGTTACTTTTGAGTGGGGTCAATGCTCTTTTTTAATTCTTTATCTCATGTTAGTCTTTTCAAATTTCTCATGTTTCATTTTTTAAATAGAAAAGTCTGTGATGGTACACAGTGGAGGAGTTAAAACTGATTCCTTCTTTAAAACTTGTTGATAAAATTTTCTTTTCTCCTACTGTCTTTTTTGCTGCACTGTGCAAGACAGGCATCCCAAATTCCGCCTGACTGCCAAACCCAGGTCTGCTTTCGTGTCCAATAATTAACAAAATTTTAGACTAACCTAATATTTATGTTATACAGGGTAATCAGATACGTCTTTGGCTTATGTATGTTTATGTTGAAAGGAATGAACTTTGGAGATTGGACATTTGTAATTGATTGAGCATATGCAGAGCCATAATTATGTAAAGAAAGTAAAAATTTCTTTTTTCCTTTGTCTATTTGTGTCCAGCAGAGCTTTCAGATGTAATGCCTATTTAGTTAGGGAGTTTTTAAAAGTCTTTTTACTGGAATGCATTTTGTGATTTACAGTCCCCCCCAAGTAATATTGCTGATTAAATTAACATTACCTAATGGGTGAAGTGAGTAAGATATTTTGTTCAGATTGAATTGTCATCTTTAAAGAGAAGTGAATTGGTCGATAGACCATTAGAAACTCAGCATACAAATCATCCCAGTTCTTAAATAAAGGTTACTGGCCAGATATGACTTTGGCAGTTACAGTTACTTTTAAAGTCACATTAGTGAAGAAGATCTGTTGATATGAAAATATCTCTGATACATTACAGTGGTTTAGCTGTAGCTGGTTTAGCAGTGTTTGGTTAACATCTAAGGAAGGCAGGGGAATGAATGTTGTACACTTGACAACCAGTAAGCCAGGGATTTTACCCACTGCTTGGCTTTGTTTGGGCTTAGACAAAGTTCCTCTGGTTTTGCTCAAGCTGCAGTAATCCTTCAGCCCTTGATGTCATGCATTCTGGGTTTCTTATACACTATATAATAATCTTTGAACCCTCAGCCCACATCATAGGTTATGAATATTCTTGTTTTGGATCAGAGAGGCAAGCAATCATTTTAAATTTTAAATTGCAGAAACCCTACCCCTAAGATTTCCTTGTGTGTCAAAGACATGGAGCAGCATCAAGGAGAAGAAGTAGTGGAAAGATCAGTTAGGAAAGAAGGTCTAGGCTGTCAGAAAGCAGAATGAGGAAGGATCGGTGAAAAAGATTACTTCTAAGGGTCAGAAGTTCGCTGCTCTTGAAGGGTGATTCAAGCTCTTCAAGGCCACACCTTACTCAGAGTGTGAGAGCGGTCAGAATGTTGCAGAGGAGCAAAGGCCAGAAATCAGAGCTGGCAAAAGTAGAAAATAATAGTGTTACAGGCTATTGGCTCAGGCTCTTCTTTCCAAGTGAAAATGCATTGAAATTCAGAGATACTAGAAAGTAATTATTTTCTTCATTTTCTTGCCAGTTGACTGACAGGGTTTGTTGTCCTCCTCACTCAGTGACTCTTCCACCAGACTGTTATCTTTTTGATCTTAGCCTTCATGGTTTAGCTTTGAAAGAAATGATTGCTCTAAGGGGCAGTAAGTGGCTTCCCTATGGAACTGTACTTAAAATCCTTGGGATTAGGATAACTAATTTCTCATAAGTAGTTTCTCTATGAAACTATTAGTTTAGTGCAAGAACACAGGCTTTTGCTTGAGGCACCTATTCAGAGAATATTGCCAAAAGTCATAAGATGACTGAAAACTAAGATGAGAAATAGTGTTTCACCAAAGATCAAAGAACCACCCAAGAAAAACCTCTGTGTTCATGGATTCAGCACAAAAATTGGCTCCCCAGTCAGACAGCTCCACATACTGCTTCCAGTGTACATATGGCCCTGGTTTGCAGTTATTGCTGCAAATTGGCGCTGGAAAACAAGCTCAGTGCCTTCCTGCTTGATTTACCAGTGAAGGAGGTTGTTTTCCATCAGGCAAGTTCATTTTTCAAGGTGACCTTCACAGCCGACACGAGCGTTACTGCAGATAAAGAATGCCGCTTCAGCGTATTTGTGAAACCCAGCACAGCAGCGGGCGGCAGGCCTCCTGCGAGGTACAAGAGTGTTGCAAAACAAAACCCTTCCTACAGGCACTGTGAGGAGGAGTTCTCCATTCCACAGGTCTCCTGTGTCGGCACTGCACATTTTGCAATCCTTCTTTTGTCATGCTCTGTAAACCCTCTTCTCTGCCTGACTGGTTTTATGTCTAAATGGTCTTGAGGTTAAGTAGCTGCTTTTGAAAAATCCCTATTCTGTAAATTAATGGTCTCCTAGGCAGAGCTAAGATCACAATTAAATCTTAATCAATCATGGATGTAGGTAGGAAATTTCACGGATCCCCTGCCAAAACCCTGACAGAAGGAACAGATCTTCAGAGATCTTTTAAGAGAAAGTTTAATCTTTCATGGCATCAGAGGAGCTGATGTCAAGCCTCTACTGCTTAGCCACGAACAACTATTTTCTTTCTGTCTACATAGTTCTTTGCCAATACATCACTTATTAAGTTTTAGGGTATTGTATTTTTCTACTATGAAAACCAAGCCAAATTTGATGCATGTGTGCTATAGGTGTCCCAGTGTTAATGTAAAATCCAGCTTGGAGAAGAGCATCCAAGTTTTGCTCATTAACAGCTGGAATAGATCAATATATAGAGTTCTGGAAATAGCAGTTATGTTTCAGAAGAAACCACCACATGATCATGATCATGCCAGTTTAATTTCTGTGGAATAATTAATCCAAAGATAATTCTTCCAGTTCCTGCCTGTTATTTTTATTTTCATTCTCACCATATGACATCAGTTGGACAAGTCCTTAAAGCTATTCCCCAGCAGCAGTGACCTCTTAAAATAAGCAACTGCATTTAGAAGTGGGAACAAAAAAAAAAAAAAGGTGAGATTTCTTTTTCAGGGGAAAAAAAAAGTTTGGGATCTTCAGAAAAATCAACAGAGCATTTTTTTTGAACCAAGAAAAAAAAATAGGCAAAAATCAGAAAAAGCTGAAACATTTCATTGCAACATCTTCTAAATTAACTGTTTTGTTTCTAATTTATGTGGATTTAACATTCAACAGAAAAGTAAAACAAATCCCTGACATCAAACTGTTTATTGTTTGGCATTTCTATAGGAGAATAAAATGGCTTTGTTTTTGATTAAATGAAGATTTTGTTCAAATACTTGTTTGGCCTAAGCCCTGAAAAATCAGTAACATATACAGCTAATCATTTATGACCAGTTCTTACATCCAGATGCTGCAAAAACCTTAAACATTGTAAGGAATCTATGTATTTCTGCAGTCACAGTAAAATAGAGTCAACAGCAGGACTATTTTATGTCTCAGCATTTAACTTTAGAAAAAGCATAGCATGAAACCATGTGTCAGTATCTATCAGTTGTGTGATATTCAGTATATCTGCTGAAACATTTCATCATTATGTGCCATATATGGAATTGGTTCAGAGCTGCTTTTGTACAAAACATGAAACAGAATACTCAAATATGAATAAAGATGCCAGTGCAGGCAGAGCTGTGTGTCAGGCAAATCTCTGCTGGCTTCTATGGGACAACTGTATATACGAGTTCACCGCTGTTTATTTTTCACAGGACAGTTAATTAGGGCTCATAGTTGTGCTGGTGAGGGCAAAAACAATGTTTTAATGTATTTCATATTTTATGGCAAGACTTTTAACTGAAAGGTTTGTTTAAAATGCAGTTAAAGAAAAAGAATGTATTTTGGAGGTAAAATATGTTAAGTGCAAGGACACTGCAGACAAGGTCGCAGTTACTTCAATTTTAAGTGTACCTAATGCCCAGAGAGCACTTACTCACTTCCAGCATTTAATAGCTCTTTGGTGAGTCCCTCACTGTCTTGTCCTTGTATGGACAGCGAGACACCTCATCCATAAGTGAGCTGAACTGCTCTTTGGAGGTGTAATCGGGAGCCCATGGTAAGCAGGGTCCTAACTCACACATTCCAGCTCAACATCTCATGTTAGACAAAAGGGCTCAGCGCTTACTGAAACACAGGGAGTGTTTTAATTGCTGAGAGCAGCCAGAGGGAAGATACGCTTATTGTGAATTGCTGCAAGTGAGCTGACCTCCATTTCCTCCCCTCCCTCCCTGGCAGTGTTTTTTTGTACCTTAAAGACAGCAAGCTGCAAGGTTGTAAGTGGAAACCTACCTCTACGTTTCCCAAATGCAATGAAATCTCACCTAATTCCCAGGAAAACCTAAGTCACTGTCACGAAGCTTGTTTAATTAGCAATTCTGGGAAAAGGCAATCCTAAAACTATATTTATCTGACTGGTCAGACAAATCCTAGGATTACGTAAAAAATTACTTTAATTTCTTCATACTGCAGCCACTCAAGGAGAGTAATGGTGGCAGCAGCGCATTGCTTAATCGAAAGGAGGGAGAGGACATCCTTGAAGGAAGTAGAGAGGGCAGCCTCCTGACTATTCAGCCTAAAGGTTGCCTCTGAATAATTGTATTAGGTATCACTGTAGAAATATTTAGATGATATGAACTATCGTCACTATATCATTTCAGGCAAAGCAGCAGTAGCTGCCAAGCAGTTTCTGGTCAGCACCGCCAGGTTTTTAGAATGAACAGCCCCACAGTCCACTGCTAAATTCCTAAGCCACACAGTTTCCTGCAGTTTACCCTTTAAAGGATAACCTACCAGTCCATGAACAGACCCACACACAGTGGTAAATGTCCATCAGTTTTCAACATTTTCAAGGATTTACGTCACCTGAAAATTTTCCCAGAAGAAATAGAAAGGTGACAGTAAGTCCAGTTTACAACAGAAAGCAAATTTAACTTCCAGATGAACTGTAAAGCCAAACCACTTCTGGTTTTGCTCTTTTCTGTCCCCTTAGGAAATCTGTGTCTGATTCAGGAAGTCCTTTCCCTTCTCTTTTCTTTGTTTTAGTTTTGTTGGGTTTTGTTTTGTTCTGTTTTGTTTTTTCTCTGGGTAAATAGACTTTCTTTTCCCTTTATTCTGCTGAAGGGCTTTAGCCATGTCTTTGGAGGAAGTGAAGTATATCAAAAAGCTTATAGCCAGAAAGTAATTTTTTCCTCGTGTATTTCAAGGTAGAGCATTGATGACAGGAATGCTGTTAATTTAACAGACCAGTTTATGCATTTCAATGGATAAACAAAAATTTGTGGAGGGAGTAATGTTTGACCATCCTATATCTTTTCCATGCTTAAGAGTTATTTCTTAAGCTCATCTGATGACATTAACAGATTGTGGTAGGGAATACCTTGCACATACTCATCCCCTAGCATCAGCCCAAAATCATCCCCAAATTTCAAGACTTTATTTTATCTTGTGGCCAAAACCCAATTCTGGGCCACTGTTCATATGAAACTTGGTGCATGCTTTTTTCAGCATTTGTCTAGGCCTCCCACTGATCATCCCACTGTAGGAAAAACAAGAAAGGCTTCCCCATAAATATTTGATTTCATAACAGCTGTACTCTCTTCTCTTTCCTCGCTGGCATTATGCTCTATGCTTCTGCTCTGGGTGAAGCAGCCATATCCATGGAGAGAGAGCTCCTCATTAATTTGCATCTGGTCATTTATGATATTTTTGTATTATGCTAATGACAGTGTCTCATATCCCTTTCGCTAAAAACATATAAATTGGCTCTTTTTTTTGACCCACCCCACAGAGACCCTCCTGAATTACAGTGCAGCCTAGTGCCGATTACTTTTTTATTTCTCCTCTTAGGAAATGGATAAAAGGTTTAAGTTCTGACATAAACAGGAAAACACACTCAGAGGATTTATCCTGAAGGCATCTACTCTTTAAATAGTGATGGAGCAGTGTCAGTTCTTTTCCCACAAGGGCTAGAAGCTCCACCGCTCTTTGTTCCCGCAACCCTTGTATGACTAGAGGCAGAATATCCTATCACAGGCTGTCAGATAGCTCCCAGAATATGCAACTTGGTGATCATAGGCTGAGGAGGGACTCACTGCCACAAACAGCATGAAGAAGTTGGGTTTCAGAAGGACTCTGCTCTGTCTTTAAAGGATAACACCCAGGCTTTATCCTGCTCCAAGGTAAGACTTGCAGAATTTACTAAATCTGTGACTTCTCAACCTTCCAGACCCTGTTCCCTCCCTCTTTTTTTCTTAAGCAAAGAGTGACAGGAGAGGGAGCAAGCTGTCAGAGTTATCACTTGTGGAATTTTCCAGCTTTACCAGGCAGGAAAAGGGGGAACAAAAAAAAAAAAATCCAATATCCACTGTAGAAAAACAACTGGACACCGTGCAAACAAAAGCAACTGAAGGATGGGCATATGCATGCTTTGCATTGACTCAAGCTGTATGAAAATACAGATTAAGAATCTATCAACATGAACCAGTTTAAGGTTTTCTTACCAAGGTGCGCTCCTGGAAAAAGATACTCAGTTATAGAACAATTTCTCCTCACAATTTATTCTGTTTTAAAAATGTGTTCTGCTGGAATAATGTTCCAGAGGGGACAGAATCTTTACTTCAAATTGAATCAATCACAGGTTTTCCCACATTTTTGCTTTCATTTGACTTGTGGTCAGAAATTAACCTTTTTCAGCTTTTGCCTTCTGATGTCATATATTTATGTGCGTTTCAGCTCGGTGTCATGACCAGACTCTAACTTGCACAAGTAGAGCTTTATACAAACCTAGCTGTAAGGAAAGAAGAAACTTATATCATTCCGTGGAAGGAAAGCAGGTCTGACAATTTAAGTGATGCATTGATACAAATGGCATGGCTAAATGAGTTAAAGTGCTTCTACATTCACAAATAGGTTATCCAAACTTATACTTCTTAAATTGGACTCAAATCTGGCTTGATTTTGTACACTTGGCAGGCCGGGATTTGCATGTAGTTCAGGCTCTTTCTAATGCCTGCTTTCAGTTTGAAGACGCATGTGCCTGGTAACCACATAGGTAAAATTCCAAGGCAGCAGGGGACTGGTGGTGATGAACAGCTAAAACTGTTTACCTAGTAATGAAAACTGGAGAAATTCAAGAGAGCTCAAAACTAGGACTTATCCACATTGTTCTGAGGAAACTGGAAGCTTGTTTATGTAGTGTAAATAAATGCAAATAATAGAGATCATCAATCCAGCACTCACGGACAGGCTTTCTCATCCCTCACAGAGGAATTCCAGGGCATTCTCTGCCACTGGCAGGCTGACATGACACTCACAGCTCTGCATCTCCAGAGAAAACATCAGGAGTGTTTGAGCAGTATCTTTTAGCAGTTCTTGCGCCATGGAAGTTTGCACACACTGAAATGGCCAGCACAACCTTTCCGGTTCCAAAGTCCCCTGCAGCAAAATACCATGAGCCGGGGTCATGACCATCAGCAGAAATAACACTCCTTGCCTTCAGGAAAACTTTTCAAGGATTTTTTCCCCAGTTATTCCCTTTGTAGCGACAGCGTGAGGCCTATACTGGGAAGTAAAAGGTCGTCTGAAATGGTATCAGATGCTGCAGAGCAGCACAATATCATGATCATAGTCCAATATGATGAGTACATAGTAGATTTTAATTGACATTGGTGGGGATAAGAGAGCAAGTACTTTTTCTTTCCCTTGTCAAACATGAAGTCTTACTGAAAGGAAATCCAGGCAACTAATATCCCTGGAGATTTGACTTTTGCTTCCTAGATTCTTGATTGATTTGTTTAGAAAAGACAATCAGATCAGCAGGATTATTGTGAAATTTCTACTGGACAGTTAGCACTAATAGAGTTTCTACAGCAAATACTGGGTCATTGCAAGTCCCAGCAGTGCTCTGTAAGGATGGGAGATAGGGCTTTTTGTGTTTTGTGACTTGTTTTTTATATGAATGGAAGAATTCTGAGGGATCTCCCATTTTGGGGTTTGCTTTTGTTTGTTCTCAGTGAAGGTGTTCCTGTCCATAAAATGAAAAGACAGCTCACTCGGGTGTTAGGACTTTTTCAGGGCAAAGCAATTACAAAGTGATTCTTAATTCGGAAAGTCTCTGAGAAACACAGAATTCTAGATAGCTAGAAAATCTCTGCTACTAATACTGTTTTAAGTTAATGATGAAATTGTGCTGACAATTAACCTTGCAGCTCTAAGCAACATCATATTTTCTTCAATTCTTTCAATTACTTTTTATTAGAAAGTCTTTTCAAATGTATTATTTCGGAAAACTTTCGGCAGTGAGCTGTGCACAAGTGATCGTAATGATATAGCAGCCCCTTAATTTGACAGATCTTTCTCCCACCCAAATGATTCCAACTACTTTGAATAAAATCTGTTCCAATTTTGTGTTGAACTACACTTCCATTAAGCGACCAATTAATGTTGGTCCCCTGGTTCATGCCTTACAAAACATTCCATTTTGTGCATTATCTAGACATTTTCACAAATGCTTTTATGAGATTACTTAAATATTCCCTGCCTTTGTTCCCGTCTATGCTGATTATTCATACATTATTTCTATATGAGTATGAATCTGTATGTAAGTATAGTAATCTTCCCATTAGGATATTCTGTATGTCTGTCATAAAGGAAAATGAGATTAATGGTACTATACAATACAAACAGGCTGACTTTGTAGTGGTCTTGCAGAAACTCCTGCCAAGCAAAAGAATAAATTACAGCTGTGTTAATCAAAGCCAAATTTAAAAGATAAGGCTTGAATGTAGGTGGTCAAAATCCTAGAAAACTGGACAAGCTTAATGCTCACAGAAAAAGAACAACTCTGAGGACAGAGGCTGTAATGGTATACAATTAAGTTGAAGGCAAATTTTCAAAAGTGGTTCTGTGACATAAAAACCTAAGTCAAAACTGGCTTTGTGTGCAAAAGCATTTACTCTCCCTGTAAATCCATAGGGTTTGTGCTCCTGAATCCTTCAGTCTGCTCTGAAAATGGGAGTTAGGTGACTTATGACCTTAGCCCCTTTTGGAAGCATAACCTATAGTTGCCTGAAAGTCCAGAAATGGTACTGGTCCAAGTAGTGGCTGAATACCAACCAAGGTCACTCAAACTAAAGAACTAGAGACACAAGCATGATTATTCCCCTGCTATAATGGAAAGCTATATACCATTTCTGTTTTATATTAAACTCGTGAAGATGCGTTAGCCTGTTCAAGATCCTGTGGAAGCATTTTGAATCAATTGTAACTGACGTAAATATAGACCTTGACTGGAAAACTTCCAGACTGGGAGAGCTGCAACAGTTCAGCCAAGATGCATTATATCAAAAGCACGGATAAGTAATTTGGTGTCCTCATGGGAAGGATAGCATTACAGCTTCACAACATTCATAAAGTGCCTGCACAGTGAAAGATCTAACACAATCAGTTATTTATGAATGCCTGGTGAATCTTCACCTCCTATCATGGATCATGGCTTTTATCTAGGCAGGAATGGGAAGAAGAGCATGAATCCACAATGACAGAGGGCACAACAGCTTAGTCATACTCATTTGACATGAGCATGTGAACTTTCAAACATGATTTACTATGTTTGCATAGCAGTATTAAGTACTTTCTAGAGGGTATCCAGCCAAGAATATGCACAGGGTTGACAAAGCTCAGTTAGAAACTTCAGTTAACCTCTGTAGGACTTACAAAAGATTAGCACTTCTGTTACTTATGGTGTACCATAGCTTTAAGTCGCAAACTAACTCTTGTATTTTTAACCCTCTGAAGTGGCAGAACATCTGTATGATTTCAGAGATGTCACTTTACCTTCCTCTGTAACTCTTATTTGATGTCTTTGGTCCTGTTATGATGAATTAGCTCTTGGCCATATAGTTAATTAAATGCTACAGGAAGTGGTTAGGGTGTTTTAGTAATTACCAAATTCTTGGTTCTGCTGTTATTATCTACCACACGATGATTTGATAACTGGGTTTAGACTCCCAGCTGTGACTGAGGAGAACTCAACACAGCTTGAAGAAGCAGTTCTCCAAAATTCTCTTTCCATTCTCCCAACAAGACCTGGTGCAAATCCAGATCTTAAAACAAGCCAAAGCAAACCAGTAAATGTCTAAACAGCTAAGAGTAATCCCTTCCTGTAATACATAATGTCTACAAAAGGTGTTGTTGAACCCTCTAGCATGGTTCTGGGCCATCTAAAGTTTCTACTTCCAAGGAGAAAGTGAATGGGCATTTTGTACTTAAGTTAAGATGTTATGTTAAGAAGCTGAGATACCATCCCCCTGTGTCTTCTGAGTCTTGAAGACTTCTTTCCAACAAGGGCTCATTATCCTCAGAGATTTTCAAGAGCTACATCCTACTCCCCTAACTTCATTATTAAGACATTTAAACTTCCAAACCCTATGCAAAAGAGTCATTTGGCTGGCTTCAGCAGCGCTGTTTGTAGGATTCTGAATTTCTCACATCACTGAAGGACTCTAAACAAAGGCACTATGTTTAATAAATATTAGTGGTCTCTGTAGCTCTAAGAGCTTCAGGAGCTGCAGTAGATTTGAAAAGCTAGCTTTGAAATACTTGGCAAGCTGCTGATTCCCTCAGAGTGTTCATAGACGAAGTATTTCAGATAAACCTCAAAAATACTGCGAGTAGAAGAAATAAAGGTAGTTGAAAGAAAGTGAAAAGCTGCTGTACATCACATAATAGCATTTCCATTTAAGAAGTGATTTTTCTCATTCTGTTATTTGCCTTTTTTATAGGCATTGTAAAGAAATGTGACTTAGTTAAACGTATCCAGCTCTCACTGGAATCCAAGTGGTTTGGAAGCATCACTGATTTATTTAGCTCTTTACATAGAAAGGTCATGTTTTTCACAGGCACATAGTACAAACATTAGAACACAAATTAGAAAAATACCACTTGAAATTTAGGATGTTGCCTTGACAATTTCCATGAAGATATTCTCTCCATTTCTTTAGCACAAACCTAGAAATCACTTTAAGATCACAAAAACCTTTTATATGCCATTGGTTGGAATTTTATAGTCAAAGTATAATAAAATACATTGTGGGGTTCTATTTTATCTTTCTCTCTTCATTCTTCTATTAAAGACCTGAGAGTATAGTAAACTACATTTGATTTTGTGGTCCACTGTTTCCCCTGAAAATAGGACTGTCTGCTTTTTGGAGACCTGTGATCTTCTAGCTGGTGTTCCCTGTCTGTTGTGTTTGTCTCCACCAGATTTTAGCTTTCACTTTTCATCTTCAGCTCTGCTCTGTCCTTTCTTACATCTCCCCATCATCACTACTTTCATAGTATTGTAAATCTACTAGACTCATCTAGTAACTCAAGATGTTCCTGCCAACACACAGAATCATAGAATCATAGAATAGTTAGGGTTGGAAAGGACCTTAAGATCATCTAGTTCCAACCCCCCTGCCATGGGCAAGGACATCTCCCACTCAACCATATCACTCAAGGCTCTGTCCAACCTGGCCTTGAACACCACCAGTGATGGAGCATTCATAACTTCCCTGGGCAACCCATTCCAGTGCCTCATCACCCTTACAGTAAAGAATTCTCTGTACTTAAATTATAAATGAAAATCCTCTTGACCAGCCCCTGATAGGAGTCTTCCACCAGCTTTTGCTTAAATTCAGTTTTATGCTTACACAGTTACACTTACATAATTATTGATGTCCTGAATGGGAGAGGTTACCAAATAATATACCCCATTATTTAATTTTAAAGTCAGTGAAATGTTCTAAAATTTTGCCCAAAAAGAACATGAACTAATTACCAAGAAATTAGTTATTCATTTCTTCCCTCAAAAATGTAGGTCAAGAACCTATTCTAATATGTATTGCTTTTTGAAGCTTGAAGGTGAAATGTGCACTGCATCATCAAAACTTCCATTGGTTCAGCAGTGCCAAGAGGATTTACTTCTGTTAATATTACCTAGCTGTTTGAGATTTTTTAGTAATTTATTTTCTTTATAATGTAAAGTGTCCCGATTGCTTTGACTCTGAGCTTTTTATAAATATTTAGAGCTGGATGGAGAAAGGGGCTGGTGTTTGATTTCTTCTCATGGAAATATGATGACCAAAAGCTGTTGGAGAAACATGTGAGAATACACCCATCATCTGCAACCCCATTCTTTCGCCCTGCATGTAAGGTCCCCCTGTGCCACACTGGTGTCACCTCCTCTCTGCAGAAAGAGCTGTTATCAGCTTCCCTCCTTACTCCACCTCTACACAAGGCTTTCACCCCATCCAGGAGCACCTAATTCAAATGGAAAAAGAAGGGAAAGAGGCAGGGTTCTGGGACAGCTGCAGATGGAGGTATGGATGGAGAGACAGAGGTAGAAATAAGTCCTCATGCTGCCTCAAGTCATCCAGAACAAAATCATAGACTATTCAGAACAACAAATGAAGAGTTTCCATGATGCATAACTGATTTTCTTCAGGTAAAAATAGGAACATAGTGCTTTGAGATATTCTCCAAGATTCATCTACATTGCTTTATTCATTCCACATTCTTTATCTACACTGTTTTACTAGAGCAGTCTCATTGCTTTACTAGAGCAGTCTCATTAACAAAGGAACAGTCTATTCAGCAAATTTGGGACTCTTTCCAAAGTAACTCATACAATCTTTACCAATATGCTTGAGTGGCAAAAAGTAGAATTATGTGCACATCTTGATTTGTATTTGGCTACAGCATTTTCCAGCAAATATTTCATTCCTTCTGGCTGATTCAGTATGCCACAAAGTACAATACACCATGGAAAATACATGCTGAGAGTTCAGAACCGCCTGACAGTCAACCTAGAGCTGCCGAGAAAAATCTAAACAGTGAGAAGTACATTTACTTGTGAAATTTTTTGTGATTTGCAATAACTTCAACATTAGCAGAACCACAAAGAAGGATGTTCTGAATTTGAACATAAGGGATCAATTAAGATAGTGGAGTTGCAACAGTTTATTACTATCTGAGAATCTGATCCAGGCTTTTTATAGTGACAGTGTGAAGTTGCTCTCTACTCTATTGTAAGATTTAAGGCACCTAAGCAATTTTTTTAATAAAATAGCTCTGTAAGTTGTGTGTTGCTTAGCTTTGAAAGTTCAATGTGTTGTTTTACATTACTTCAGTCCAGTCCTGTAAATACTGTTAAGCACAATGTTAAAAATGTTTTCTTTTGAATTGCAGTATAACCAATATCATTCCTGATAAAAATGTAAATGAATACATCAGAGAGATTAGATATTCATGTTTTGTAGCTCAGTCATTGCCTTCCATATGCATTAAAACATATTTAAAGGAAAACTCAGTAGCTCATGAAAGAAGTGCTGCTTGCTTGCTTAGGTCCTGAAGCCTTGAAAAAAAATGGAAGGGGTGGATTGGTGACGTGTACTTAAAAGGGCGCATTGATTATAGGAAGGAAGAAAGTAACAGTTGGACTTCACTTAAAATGAAGCACAAAGAAAACTTCAAAGACATACTTCATAACTTCAAGCTCCTATTTAGCTTACGTGTTCACTCCCTAGAAGTATCTGCCTCCCTTCATTGATTAGGTCATGAGCTTAGGGAGCTTACACTTGTGATATGCGTAGATGCATTAGATGCCTTCCAGTCGATAGCAGGGTCCAGTTCTTTATGCCGATACTTTAATTCAACCAAAAGGACTCAATTTGTCTTTTGAAGTGCTTCAGAGAGAGAAATTCGTAAAAATTCTGTGAGTACCTTAACGATAATAGTCATGCTTGTTGAAAGGAGAGCTCCTTTAGAACGATCTAAAATATAAATAAGTATATATCCTTCCACAATTACCAAATAAATGCAGGCCATGTAAGAAGCTGTACTGAAAGCTGTAGAAAGCTTGACCCCTTATGCTCCAGTATTTCATCGTGCCTGATAAGTATTTCAATATTTCTTTTTCTCTAGAAAATCTAGGTTGTGCTTCTAGAGCCAAAAATCTTTCAACACTGCCCAGTTTACATCCTCTGTGGGTATTATTTGGTTAGCTTCTTTGCTTGTTGAATGATTTAAGCCTCACTGGAGCTCTCGAACCTGTGCATTTCCTGCCGTTTTAGCTGTATCCTGTTGTATCATAAATACTGAGTCTGGCTAAGTGTGAGTTGCTGGCAATGACTTATCAGTTTTATTGGGAGAGAAGATTTGGGATTAGTCAGCACATTATCCTCCTCCTCCTAACCTCCTTGGTGTTTGTAGTTGCACATACACACATGCATAATGGCCTGACTTATTCCAGTTGGCTTGAGATAATGCTGTACCCAGGGGATTCTTACAAGGCTGTTGCTTACCTTAGAAGTGACACTGCCAGAGCAGTAGGAAACAAAAGAGAAATACAGCTTTTCCACTGCCCTTTGTGAGAGCTTCCTCACTACTGCAAATAGCCCTCCGAGGAGGGACTGAGTGAATGCAGTGAACATGAGTAAACCTCATGCAGTACCCGAGTTTAGATAGGATCTAATGCATTTTTGCTTCCTTCTCTCCTTTTCGTTTACATGACTCTGCCTCATCTTTGCTTGATACTTGGGTAAGGCCCTAGGTAGCTGTTTGCATCAAGCTGCAGAAAAAAATGCATCTGCCTCCTGCTTACCGTGTGGTTTAACTGAATAATTTATGCCAAGGACTGGCAATTTTATAGTAGTAAATCCAGAGCTGCCACACATGGAATCAAAGAATCACAGAATCAGCTAGGTTGGAAAAGACTTTTAAGATGCGCAAGTCCAAACTTTACCCCAGGACTGCCAAGACCACCACTAAACCCTGTCACTAAGGGCCTCATCTACACGGTTTTTGAACACTTCCAGGGACAGTGATTCCATCACTTCCCTGGGCAGCCTGTTCCAATGCCTGACTACCCTTTCAGTGAAGAAATTTTTCCTAGTATTCAGTCTAAACCACCCCTAGTGCAGGTTGAGGCTGATTCCTTTCATCCTACCACTTTCTGATTTCAAATTCAGTTCAGGTGAAATTGGAACAGTTTGCCCTGGATCTCAGGGCACACAGCTACCTAGTGATCTCTGTGGGTGCGTGCCAGACAGCTGAAATTTTTTGGAGGCATCTACTCAATCTGAGGATAAATTGTGCAGTGCAGACAGAGTGAGGCCTCCTCTTGGAGGCCTTCATCAGCGTTGAGGCATAGCATTGTGACAGTGACCTGTCACATCCAGTGGGTTCAATGGTCAGACACAAATCATTTGTATTGTACATGCACAATAGATCAAACTTTTCCTGGAAACACAGAATTTCTTAAACCCATAGTACATGGCCCACATGCCTATGTTTCTTTTTGGAAAAGTTTGGTCTGCCTTAGATACATCTACATGAAAGCAATCAGACTTCACCAAAAACCAGCATAACAAAATAATTTGTCACCTTTAACAATAAAAATGTACTGGAAATGTTTAAGATATGTACACTGGCTGCTCACAAACAGCTTTTGCTTACTGTATGCCATGTCCAGATGCTTCTTTTCTTGCCCACACCCACTGAAAATTATGTTTAACATACTCAGTTGTGATTTGCTCATGTCCTTAAGTCTTCAGGATTTGAAACTAGCTTATCCTGCTTCCTTTTAATGTATATGAAAAGAATTCTTTTCCAAATCACTTGAAAAAATGTGGTGAATAGATTATACTCTTATTAGTGCTAATCATTTGGGAATCCTTGCTGTCCTTTAGGAACAGCTTTGTTAGGAGTAAGAAGTAAAAATAGTCCCTTTCAGATTTTGACAGACACACTGAAGCCATGTAGTGCACTGTCTCTGTCTCGTCAGACCAGCACTGGAGTGATGTGATTGCCTGTGTGGAGGAGAGGTCTGGGTCATGTCCCCAGAGGTCACTGTTGCCAGCAGGCAATATCTAAAGAGTATATTCCCTGCACTCCCCTAGCTCAAAGGGTCTGATTGTGAGAGCCCTCTCACTAAAGCGCACAAACAGAGAGGGATTCTTCTACAATCTCCATGCTCGGCCATGGAGTGGTCACAATGTGGCCCTTTTTACAGATGGGAGACTTCCATTCCACTTACGAAAAAGTTGTGGAAAGAGAGAGCTGAAGAACCCAAGGTGAACTGCATTTCTAAATGCTGGCACGTAGCACACTGGTGTGTAAAACTCCATAGCTGAATCTGCTATCTCCTGTTAGTATCTTGATGAATTGCAGAAGTGTTATAAATAAATAAATTAATCTCTTCTAATTCATTTAAATCTTGTAAGTTTTTAAACCTCAAGAGTCATTAAAGAAGTTTGTAAACTTAATAGTTGACAGAAACACATTTTGTAGAACAAAAACATGTACAGAATTCCTGTGTTTTCAAGTCTAGCCAACACGGTAAGGTAATAGCTCAGCTTATTTTCAAACTCAGCTTTGTGAAAAGGAGAAATGAGATTCATGTGATTTTGAAGGTCTGCTAGGCAACAGGATGAGATTATTAATGAAATAAAATCCTATTCTGCTTCTCACTCAAATACCTTGTTACAAGGAAGGCTAGATGACACCTCTGTGAAACCAATCAGCATGATAGCTTAAATAGTTGCCAGAATGGATGTTAGAGAAAAAACAGGAAAACTCTAGGATCCACTGCCTACAACTTGCTTAACATCTGTAAGATAATCAGAAACAGAAGAGTGCAAAGAGAGCCTTGGGTGGCATGGTTTACTGAGAGGTGTCCCTGCCCATGGCAGGGGGGTTGGAACTAGATGATCTTAAGGTCCTTTCCAACCCTAACTATTCTATGATTCTATGATTCTGTGTCTGAGATATACCCCTCTCTGTGAGCAGAAGCCACCAAACATGAAGAGAAAGAAATGAGCAGACAGCATCACTGCTGGAATAGGGTCACCATGAAGGAACCAGAAGAAATTTGGGGCAGAAGTGAACTGTGCACAGAAATACTGTTTCTAGTTACTGGGTTCTTCATTTGCCTGGAATTTGTATACATTTTATTAAAAAAAAAAAAAAAAAAAAAAAAAAAGAGATTGGAGCATGACTGATTCCTAGCAATTCAGAATAGAGAAAAATATAATTCTTAATCAAGAGAAATGTCTTTTTTCTGCTGTCAATGTAAGCTGCCATCCACTTTTTTACATTTGGGAAGAGCTGAGCAAGTGGCTACACTGATAGAATGTTTTCAATATGAAAGGTGGATTGTAGTCCAAAAATGACCAGGGTAATTTGACTCCTTCATCTTCCCCGTTCCTATAAATGTGACTAATTGTAATGACGCAGGTTCAGGACTCACTGAATGAAGTGAAACCTAACGACCCATGAGAGTAAGATGTCTTATCTCTCTGTGTAGATGAGGATTAGATAGTGGTTTTTAATCTCAAAATGGCTTTGTTGCTTTTTCTATGGATTCTTTACTACCCATTACTTAATTAAGCTGAAATCACAAGCCTGGCTTTATCATTACTCAGCCTGCAAGCAATCATTAGGTGTGACCAAGCCAGATCTTCATGTGGTTTTACAAACCTGTATTTCAGGGATAGGGTAAGAACTGCTTATTGGATTTGGCTTGGCTATCCTGAAATCAGTGTATGTTGTCAGATCTTGAGTAGTCTGCTTCTGCACAATATGTGCAGTATAAAATACAGGTTCAGTAAGCCTGCTTTGCTGTTGCATTTCATCAGCATTGTAAACATATGCCAGGGCAAAAACCAGAGTCACACACAGCTGAATCAGCCTCCCTCTGTACCATGGAAATACCCTGCTTTTTCACCAAAAAGTCTTTCCACAGAAAGCTTTCTACGTCATATCATCATATCTATTCTTATGGGCACTCTTTAACCCTTTCTCCTTGACCAACATCCAGTAATACAGAATTTCTCTGATGACATTTGCCCTTGTAGTAAACTTCCTTTCTTCCTTTTTCTTTTCTTGCTTCAGGGTTTTGGGTTTAGGTCTGTTTGGCTTATTTCCTTTTCACCCATTTCACTCCAAAACCAATTTCAGCTCATTCAGTGGAGCAGTTTGTAATTTTTGCTTGGTTCCTTAAGTTTCTTTCTCCTCTCCCAGCATTTTCCACCTAGGAAGCCGGGATCTGAGATCCCTCCTGTGTTTAATTTGGTCAGCCTTTCAGATTAGCTCACCACTGCCTGTGTGTGCAAGGGAGCAAATGAAACTGAGTATCAGCTTCAGGACTGCTACTTGCCAATAAGACCAGGGTTCAACTTTTCTGTAGGAACAACAGATTCAGTTTAGCAAAAACATTTTGTTCTTGTAAACATCTGTACGGGCAATGAGAAAAAGAGAAAACAAGCTGGAAAGCCTTGAGGGTGAAACAGTATTGGAAACAGAGGTTTGCTACAAGAGCCCCAGGTGACAGGGAACCTGGGCTTGCTGAGCTATTTCTGAGACAGGCAGGCAGCTTGCTGAGTCAGTGCTCATTCAGTGTCCTTCAAGAAAGAATTAAAAGCAGTGAAGAATACACTTTGCTTCCTCAGAAGGATTTTTTTTTTTTTTTTTTTTTTTTTTTTCCTAAAACTGTTTTGAGCAGCTTTGCCCGGAGGAAATGGAGACAACTGCCATTATCACATAAAAGCAAGACCACTTCCTCCAGGCCAAAAGCCACAGGTATATGGGTCAATGCAGCAGCTGGAGGTCTTTTCAGACATGTGGGCTTTTAATAGGCAGACTCAGAATAATTGCAGAAGGTTTGTACCAGACCACCTGGAAGCAAGCTTCAGCTGTTTACCAATAAGGATAAGGCACCCCTGCCTAACCTTTCTTGTTACAGGAATTTTACACAGCTTGATTTAATCCGGGCTGAGATAACAAGCCTCATATATGAGGTTCTCAGGAGACTTTGTTCAGCTGATTTTCCAAATAAGTTCCATACTTTTAATACTGTCATAAATGCACATTAATTACCCAGGAACCTTAGATGTATTTGGTAAAGCTGGTTGTCACAGCAGTTGTTGCCATGCTACATGGTCTGTTTTGCATTTAGCTTTTTGGTATGGTAATATTACAAAATAGCAGGCTCACTGTGGGGACAAAAGAAACAACCCACCAAGCCTCTTTCTTCCTAATATGGTGAAATAAAAAGCCTTGGTTTGAGCTGGCTGAAATGCTGATGGAGTCAAAGCCCAAGGATCAGTCTGGTGTGGTGTGCAAAATGCACAAGGGTCATGGTCAAGATTCACACTGGGAGGGCAGGAAATGTTTAAATTCCCTGACCATGACTAAATGATGAAAGTCAGGGATGCTATCAGGGAAAAAGCCCTCTTTTCATCTCAGCACGTGTCTGATTACAGACTGGAGAGAGCATTCCTTCCTGTGCTTGCTGGTGTGGGAGCTTTGGGATGTGCTATATAGCAGATGTAAGGACTGATTTTTCACAAAGCCTTGTACTAAACAGGGATATGAATTGCTCAGTAGGCAGCAGCATAGGTGTCTCAAGCAGAGCCCCAGGCTGAAGAGGAGGATGGCTACGGCTGGAGGGCAGGCACCGGCACCGGCAGTACAGTACCCACTGAAAAAGGGCCCCAGACGACATTGGAGTGCCAGGAAGTTTTGCCTTTTTCCTTGTTTGTGTTCACTATCACCTTTAAAACAAAAGAGCACAGCTCTGCACAGCAGTAAGCAATTGGCTGTTTCTCCCATCCCACCAGCTCCCAGTCAAAGAGATTAAGTCTTCTGGCTTCTTCTTAGCAGTTCTGCTTCTGCTGGTTAAAATCTCTGCTTGGAGACACTTGGTGCAGTATTAACTGATTATATTTAAGTCCTGTGAGATCTGCTTTTTGTTTTTTCCTTGCTGATGGTGATGCAGCGAAGAGAGATAGGTGAACCCATTAAAAAAAATAACAACTAAAACAAACAAAACAGAGGCAAAAAAAATCCAGATACATAATTTCAGTAATTATGATTTATCAGGTACCAGTCATCTGAACAAAAGCTGACTGAAACACTCATGTCTCCCTAGGGAGAGAGCTACATGGAAAGCACTTAAATAGCTTTAACCACACTTGTGTCACGAATTCTTTTCAGATTTGGTTACAGTGGCTTGTTCTAATTAAAACAGTAACAGCTTCAGCGCTGTTTAAAAGTAAGCAATCATTTGCTGTTGCTGATGAAAAAAAGGATAGAAACACTGAAAATAGTACTTCTTTTCCTGGAAGACATGTGTCTCTACAGTGCCAAAGTCCATTTTCTTCTTCTGAAATATTGCCACCATCAAAAAAACATTGTTTCCCAGCAGCTGACCAAGAACACAACAGCAGGTTCAGCAACTGAACCATCTGTATTTTTCTTACCTTGATGTGCAATAGGATGTCATTAATTCTACTACCAGGAAGAAGGGCAAAGAATAGGGAAAAGTACTACCTTGTGTTCAAAAACAGGCAAATGCCTGAGCTTTGACTTTTTAAAGCACGGATAATGTTCACGGCTGGATTTGTTGTGCTCCATTGTTTCCACTATAGCTCTCCAACCTGGGACTAAGACCTAACTTAGAAGGAATTGCCTGAAACTACCCAGACAAAGCATGCAGCTTCCAGGAGCCCCAAGGCAGCAGCTAGTCCTTTGCTGACAAGGGAGGATTCAGCAGAGGCAGCAGCATAAAGGGAGAGAAACATGCCCAGTCAGCTTTATTAAATAATTTGTTTATACATCCATTATGAAAACTTTGACAAGGAGGGAAATACTGAAAAGGAAGCATGTATTTTTTTAGTGCCTTAAAAGTTATGCCTGTGGTTTTAAACAAAGACCTGTTGGCAGGATGATGCCATAAAGAAAAGGAAGAGAAAGGGAAACTGCGTTTGAATTAAGTCAGATAAGTGAAGTCCAGAAAACCGTACGACAGAATTTTCCATTTATTCCTGTAATCTAGCTCTCTGCCATAATTATGTCACCCTCTAACACCTTGTACAAATATTATTGTGGTTATTATTACTGTTTACTGTAACTGTTGTAATTATACTGACAAAAGTTGCTTACAGTATTGCAGCCATAGTAATGTGAAGGAGCAAAGTCGGGCAAGACTTTCATGGTGGGTGTTATGTAAGATTCTGAATGAACGTATACAACTGCCTTCAGCTGCAAAAATTTACACTGGAAAAAGACGAGAATAAAGGAGTAAGGAACAAACTTCTTTTGATTCAATCACTGTACTGAATCATAACTTGAAATTCAATTTTTAATGAATCATAGATTTTTTGAACCTGTGATGGAAACCTCCTCTTTGGCTTAAACCAGACTTCATTTCAAAGGCATGTTTTGTTAAGGTTTCTTTTAACATCATTTAATTCAAGAAGAAAATGAATGCTTTTTAAAGGGTTTTCAAATAAAATGTAATTATTCTTCTGAATTAAAATATTTCATATTTCCAATTCTTTTCTGGAGTCAAGATGAGTTTGTAAAATACCTAAGGGTTCCCAATTCTGATTATTTTTTCTCCAAATACATTAGCACTAAAGCATTTCAGGCAGTAAGCAAACAGGAAGAGAAACTGAGGCACAAAGAATTTAAAATACTTTTCCAGCATCTTCTCAGCTGGATATCAGTGTTAGAAATAGAAATTGCATCTCGTGAGTCCCACTCCAGGGCCGTAAAACACAAAAGGACATTAAAGAGGTAAATCATTAGATTAGATTGAAATAAATTTCCAGCCATAACTATTATGAGCAGCAGAAATCATGGTGACCACAGGAACTGTTCACTTTGCCACCAAGATCTTGCTCCCTGCTCCCTTGTGCAGTCATGTGTGAAGCCTTAGTTGGGTACTCTGTGTGCATAGTACAAGTTAACAGAGAAGCATTTTTAATTTCATTCCTCTCTCTTTTCAGAAAGTCTTTCTCTCGTTGTCGAAGAATTAACAGGATGCTATCCAACGAGTCAGCGCCTCCTCCTGCATTCAGTCGCTCCAACTCACAAGCCTCCATGGACAGCACCTCCATGGAGGACTTCTGGTGCGAAGTGGAGAGCATCAAAGAGAGCAGGGAAGGTGGATCTGATGAAGCAACACTCTTGGAATTCAAACCTGCTGATGGTGAGCACACAAACACCGCTTCTTCCTCACACCTTGGCTTTGCCCTGTCTCTTTAGTCGTGCCCTGCTCTCCCTCCCTGTGTCTCCCAGCATCAGCAAATGTGCTAGGCTGTGTCTATGGTCACTGTAGCTCCACTTCCGAACATCATGGTCAATCTACGAGATGTCATTAGAAAGAAACAATAATTCAGTCTGGTTTATGCACTGGGGCTGGTAATTGACTTCTGAAGTAACTGTTTTTTGTATTGATTTTATTTGTGCTTCAAGACAGACTAGGTGTAATTCAGAACAGAGAAGCACTAAATGAAAACTTCATCTCAAGCATTAAATAAACTAGACCAAAACATATAAAAGGGCCACAAAGTTCATTTAGTATACTGGAATATTCAATTTTTTACTTTTTGGTTGGATTTATAAGTTGCAAAAGTCTTGAAGCAATTTTTAGTTATATATCATTTAGTGCTATCAGAAATTTGATAACTGCCTGTTTGAGATTGCTCAATTCAAATATAATTCAAAGAGAGATTAGAGATAAGTCTGAGTATATGGTGCCTACAATATGCAGACTCCCCACTTGTCAAAATTCATTCATCACTTACAAAAGTTATGCTGAAGGTATTATGACTTCATTCTGTTACCTTAATATTTTCTCCTCTCCTTTTTCATAAGGTATTTGGAAAAACGTGTAATAGTCTGCACTAGCTTGCTGCAATGCAACTTTGGGTTAGATTATTTGATAACATCTAGAACACCAGTTCTCATTTTTTTCCAGTTATGACCCCACTTACAAATGCATTATGTTGTGCAACACAAAGTACCAGGTGTTACTACAGGATGAAAACGGGGTCATGACCCCCCAATAACTGCTGCAACACTTTTTTGCAACACAGCCAGTAGTCTGATAACTACTGATCTAGGGATAGATTTTGAAACTATGGTGTGTTATTCTCTACAGTTCTTAACACGAGTGACAATGTATTTTTCTTACCTTGATGTGCACCGGGATGTCATTAATTCTGCTACCAGGAAAAAGGGGGAAAACTATTAAGCAACCAAATATGTAATCATAATCTGTCATGATAAGTATCCCTCACAGAGATACTTAGCTCCAATTATGTACTGTTTCCAGGGAGAATACCTCCCACTTGCTAATTCCCAGTCGGTGTCTCCTAGAAGCAAAAGAAGAGAAGTCTTGGACTGCTATGAGGGTTATGGTCTGGCAGCTTAAATCCAAACTGCACTTCTGTGTGCTGGCATGTGGTCTCAAATAAAAATAGGCTGAGGTGTAACCTTGAAACTTTATAGTTACTGTTATGAGAAGGCAGAAGAGCAATCTGCCTCAATCAGTTTGACCTTCTTGGGAAAATTCCAGTCTGATTGTACTCTATAGCTTGGAGACCCCAGAAAGAAACTGTGAACCTCTCAGTGTCCCTTCATACAACTGTCAGTGTAAACTGGGTGTCCCTAAATTGTCTGCAGGGCTGGGGAAATGCTACATATCTGTGAGTTGCTAAGTTGGGTAAGTTAGTAGGACAAGGAAGTACAGGAGCACATTTTCCATGTTCTTAGAAACTTTTCCATCAGTTTCATCACTCTTGAGCTAAATCCTCACAACACTGTAGACTTTGGTGCAGTCCCATGTTACCCTTTGTTTGGTTACATCTCATTACACTGCATTGATTTTTTCTCCTCTCTCCTGAACTGAGGAGAAAATGGGACAGCAAGGTAAACTGCAATACATTTCCACAAGTCATTTGCCTTCATATTGTTGTTTCAGACACATATATATTGCATACACACACAAAAAATCAGGCAGTGCTTGTCCTAGTTATTAAGTTCAGGCATACATTCAGTCTGGGATAATAAATCTTGGAAATAATAGTGAGTAGTTCTATTAAGCTCCTAATAGGATAATACTCCTTACTGAGGATCAAAGCACTGAAAATCAATGTGAAAGTCCTCTAAGCAAAATAAAAGCAAGTATTCATCACCCTTTTATGATATCTTTGAGAGGAAGAGATGCAGAATCCTTAAGAAGGAAGCCAAAGGGTGATAGCAGCCAGATATCACTGATATTGTCAAAAGCACAGTGTTGTTTTATGCTGGACCACATGTGCAAGAGGAAGACATCAGCACACTTAACTCTGTTGGCATTAGTAACTATGGACAAGAAGGTTAGATCGCAACAAGTGATACAAGGGATGTAAATGTAAGGGAAGAGGAAGTCATGGAGCATTTAAGATGGCAGTGATATGCAGAACTGCTTTAAAACTTGGTGTTACAAGGCTGAAATGCTGTGAGTTACTTGAGACTATAACTGACAAATTCAAAGAAAGGCACATGTCTTTCCTAGCAAGGAAAGACATCAGAGGAAAAGAGAGTTACCAATTAGAAGGCAGCTCTGTTTGTCTTGAATATCTGGCAAAAATACGCTGCTGTATAAGTAGCTACCACTGTAAAAACAATGTTTTGTAAAACAACATGGTGGGGGGGAGAAGGTGTTGCCCTTATTTAAACCTATACATCATAAAATTTTGAGGGTTTTAAATGCAGAAATTCCTTCTCTTTAATAGTTTTGCTCCTCTGTTGTTGCTATTCCTTAGTCTATTGTTTGTGAGGGGTTGGAAAAAGAAAAAGTCAAAAGCCAGAGAAAACAAGTTACGGGGGTGGCTGGTAAGCATACAGAATTTCATGTCTGCTTTAAAATTTTTCACAGTATCATGAAAGACAAGTTTGATTAAAAAGTCAGTTCTTGGGAAGAATATGTCAGGACAAAAGCCAAAATGAATATAATTAAGAAACTGAAACATGAATGGATGTGGCTAGAACAACAGCACAAAGAAATAAAACCTTGTTAGAAAGAAGGGAAAGGATGACAGAAGAACTCTTGGTTCAAGGCTTACAAAGAAGGAAAAGGAACAGTCATCATATCTGTGGATACGGAAAGGATTGTAGCAGAGACAAGTTGTTTCAAGGGATACAGGGCCTGTCATACCCCCATCTAACACAAAGCAGGGTGCTGAGAAGCAGATGCAGTTGTAGAGCTTTGTAAAGAAACAAGGCAGTTAACAACAAAGTCAGTGATGGTACATGTAATATGCTTTCGTTTGTCACTATGGTCCCGTCCCGTAATTTTCTTTTGTGTATCTAACTGCCAAAGTGCAGCAAACTGGTATCTATCAATCTGCCTGCATTCTGATGTCAAGAAGAGGCAATAATGGGAGAGTGGAAATACCAGCCTACCATTGAGACCAGTGCTGGGACAAGAACAATAAGTGCATTGACTTGGTTGCTTTACAGAACATGCTGCAAATTAGTCTATTTCCTGTTTGACATGTTTGTAATACCTCTTCTTTAGCCAAAGCTGGAATGCAATTATTGTCTTGTCTCAAGCAGCATATTGTTGAGCTGGTATTGTTCAGAGAACTCTAACAAAAGACCTCAAAATCTCCTATAATGAAATGTTAAAATACTATGATTGATTACTTTTAAAAGCAGACAAAAAGGCAATTATAACAAAATTTAAAATTACTAATTTATTTAGAGATGGTAGATCAGGAGCTTTTCTCTGTCCTACACTGACAGAGGATAACATTTAATGTAACAGGTGTCTAGCTGAACCCCTGTATTGGCTTTTCATGGCAAGGTTTTGGTGGCAGGGATGAGGCTGCAGGTGTGGCTCCATGAGTCAGAAGCTTCCCCCACATCCTATAGAGCCAGGAAAGAAAAAGCTTTTGTACACTGTGTATAATCTCACTATGGAAACAACTGCAGTGTTGAACCACTTGAGAAACAAGTATTGAACAGGATAGAAGAAGATACTAATCTCTAGTCAAGATATCAAGAAATGCTGGGGTGTAGAACGCTAGCCAGTCTTAACTTATTAGAAATCAGGATGATATCTAGGACAGCTACTTTTGCATTTTCCACCCCTAGCTGGCCTCTAATACCTGCCCCTAACTGATCCTTGCCCTTTAGTGAGCAGCTCCAGTTCTTCCTCATCTCGTTCAAAACAGGCTATTGGACCAGGTGGACATCACATTTCTCTCAGTGTGGCATCTTCACTAGGTGTCTGATAAACAGCTGACTCTCTGGCTTGTCAAATATTATCTGTAATGTGCAAATATATTATTCTGTTGTGTACACAACTTCATATTTTGTTTATTTTGATTGGAATACCAGTTTTATTTCCACCTGCAAATGGCTTACTGGTAAAACATGGCATAAGTGGTAACTGAGGAGTTTTATGTTCTTGAATGAGGGGTTAGTTTTTAGTGACCCTGCCATGTCAGATTAGTTACTCTCCTGCCTTCTTCACACAAATATATTGATGCACAGGTTAAAAGTTCCTCTTCTGTTCTTTTCCCAAGCCTCTCCTGTGCAGACACTGCCAAAATGAAAATTGACAGTATGTTGAAAAAACTAAATTTACTTACACTTGTGGCCTCAGAAATATTGGAATTGGAGTCTTCTTGAGGTAAAGGCTAAGGCAGCAGTCTATCATGCCACCACCCTTCCCTCAGTTCCCTCTTCCTCCCTTACCAGGCCTGGTAACACACTCTCTTCCTCCACAGAAGGGGAGTTGGAGGCAGAATGGCTGCAAGATGTAGGTTTATCTACATTGATCTCGGGAGCTGAAGAGGAGGATGGCCAAGCCCTGCTGTCCACTTTGACCCGAACTCAAGCTGCTGCCGTACAGAAGAGGTACAACACCTACACTCAGACCCTGAGGAAGAAGAATAAGCACACAGTCCGGGATGTGCGAGATATCTTTGGCACCAGTGACTCCTCTGTAAGTAGCTAATGCATTCTACTAAATGCCTTTGAGCTTAATTCATAAGCATTTTGCAAGTAGCTCATCAAAGCAGACAGGAACCCTTTTCTGCCCAATAATGTACGGACAGCCTGTAGCAGTTCCCAACACTAAGTCCAGGCTTTTAATGTTGTATTTTCTACATTTTGAGAGGAAAGGAAGAAACCAATAAAATAGGTGGTGCAGAGTTTTGCAACTAACCTATAACATAATGTGGTATTTGTTGCCAGCCTTCCTCCTGCAATCTCCTATCAAGACTAACATTTACTCCCTTATTTTCTGGAAATTGGTGAGTTACTCTTGGCAGCTATTCAAATTTTTGCTGGCTTCTGGGGACACTTGCTATTTACTCAGCAGTCTCAGTGGTGAAGTAAACTTCTCTAATGAAGCAACTGGGCTTCAAATATGCATAAGCAATTAAACCCCTGCCAGAATGATTGCAACTTGTGCACTGGCAGTTGCATTTCACATACATAGGAAATGAAAATCTATTAACTGTTAATTTGCTTCATGGCTTCAGAAATAAGCATTGCCTCTGGTGTTTTCACTCCCTTTCCCCTGATGATCCCTACACATCTTGATTTTTGTGAATGCAGTGAACTGTGTGAATTTAGTCCAATGTACAAAAGTCACACGCATGACCTTACATATGTCACTCATGATATCTTAAATGGGAGGCATCAGTAAGTTCACCTTTGAAATTAAAACTCTAAGAAACTTTTTCATTATGAAATTGTTTTGTCCTTTTTCTTTTTGTCCTACCTTCTCCTCAAGGTTTGGCATCCTAGATGAATTTAAAACAAAAATTGGGAAACAAAATTGCAACTGCATATTTATATTAAAATTAAAAAGATATAATGGTTGAGGAGGCACCTTATTGTATCCAGTTTATATATCTGGGCTCTTTTGGACCTCTTGCACATATCCCACAATGTATCTAGAAGCATCCAGTAGTTTCCTGTGAGCAGACTTTCTTGCATGAGAAATCGTCAGGCATGTTTGCTTGAGCATTAAGAAGCTGATGGCACTTGTTAGATTAGAGCGCTTCTCCTGATTCAAGTACCTGCAAACCTTTATGCATTTAAAAATTTTAATAATTAGAAAAAAAGCTCAAGTTTCCTAATAAATTTCAATCAGCCAAATAAATAGTGTACCAATTCTCTCAGGTGGGCACATTACTGATCTGGTTTTTACCTGCTTCTTTTTCAACTCTGTTTCTTACTTACTAAAAGAATCAGGAGCTTCAGAACCATCACCCTTCAAATCACTGTTTTATGTCCTCTGAAATTCAGTTCACTTAATAGTTCTGCACGGTGAAAGCCTGAAAGATAAGACCACATAAGTAATTAAGACAACTAATTCGTCTTCCCACAAAAATATGCAGTTCTGCAGGGTGCTTACCTAAATGTTAAACACAGATACATAAACACAGCTGCAGAATACACTATCACCTCCCTGCAATGGTCTGTGAAACAGTTTGTATTTCTAAAAGCCTGCAAGGTTCCCAGCACAATTTTAACATTTCCACTACTGCTTCTATCTCTGCTGCTTTTTATGGGATTTAGAAACTTTGTCCTAATTATCAGCTCCTCAGGGACAAATGCACTACATGGAGGCTTGTGCCATGAGCTGAGGGTTTCCCAAGCTGTCCTTTGTAAAGTGATATCAGCTGAAGCAGTCCCTCACCCTCTCCTGCCTCTTTGGGCATGGCACTGCAGCTGTTGGTGAATCACTTTGGGAAAGCGATCCACATTAAAAACAACCCAGCCAAAAAAGAAGAGTAACAGGGAACAGGGAGGGGCACATCTTTTCAGCACAGCTGCTGAAGAGAGGCTGGTAAAAAGCCTGCTTGAAATGATGCGCAGGAGTTTTGCTTTCTCATCCTGCTTTTTAGTTGGGAAGGGAAGAAAGAAATATGCTGCAAATAGCAAAACAGATCTAATTGTTTCACATAACTCTATAATCCTCCCCATTAGGAGGATGGATTTACACCTTCTTCCCAACAACCTAAGCATTGCAGGAGCCTAGAGGAATGGGTCAGAAGATGGATTACTCTCTTGTGTGGCTAATGACAAGAGAAAAGGTGATTAGCTCACTAGGGTCACCTGAGATGAGATTTAGGGGACACTGAAGAATAGTTGCCATCCAGTGAGGGGGGGATGAGAGATTAACCCTGTTTTCCTCTCTCTGTTCTGAAAAACACCTATCCACTAGATGTTTGCCATTACTGCCTCTGTGTGGGTCAACATAATGCAAAAGGTGCTTTTCCCTCATCCTGCCTTGAAGCTCATCGTCTCAGAGCAGGAGTGCTCCCTCAACAGCTCAAGTAGATTGAAATGAAATGAAGCCATATTTCACCTTTGCTTTTTTTTTTTTTTTTTTTTCCTGTGGGTTTGCCCATCCTGGAAAGATGCTGTGATCCTTGGGGCAAAATGCAGCGCCTGCAGTACCTTGCCTCTCCAAGACCGGTGCCTTGCTGGAGTAGCCTGCCCCAGTGGAGATGCCTCAGGTCTGCTTCAGACAGGCCTACACACAGCAGCCTTAACAGGCAGCCATGGAGGTTTAAATTAGGTGGTTTATTAATCACCAGATTTTCCTTAGTGCTGGTACCCCGCTGCTTCCATCAGAAGTTATCAGCTTTGCTAGTGCTCAAAGCCTAGAAAAATCAACAGCAGAATATAAATGGGGGGTGAAATATTGATTTTGTTATTGGAGGGAGGAAATGAAGCATTGCTCTCATTAACGACCCAATCATGTACGTTGTGATCAGCCAAAACTCTGCAAGAGTTGGAGGAGCACTTTACTTGAACAATGTATGAGGAAATCATGTCCTAATTAAAGAAGACTCACTAACCCAGAGCTATTTGCATGAATAGGTATTTGTGATGACAGTGCTTAGAAATATGAAAATATCCAAAGCATGAGCAACTTGTATCCTGACCAGAGACATAAGGTTATCCTTCTCTGTCTTTATTTTACTTAGCTGCAGGATTGATAACAGAATTTGATTGCTTTGGTACTCCAATGATTTTGTTTTGTATCTACAATAAGGATAGCTACTAAAGAACTGTCTACTTAATTTCCATCTTTTTCTTGCTCTTCTGGTTTCCTCTTCTGTGTAAATTGTGCAAGTAAAGACTGGGCTCACTTTTAGTAGCGGATAACGAGAACTGTCTAATGAAACACTTTCAGTCTGAAATCAGGTTATGAGGAGTCTTGCCTTTGCTGAAGCCCCAGCCAAATGAATAAAGCTATTGCAATTATTTAAAGACACAATTTGACTCTTGGCCTTTCGCATTCATTAAGACACAGGCTTCCAAAGTTTTTTAATCTTCTTTTTTACTGAAGAAATAACCTGGATCTTTAAAATTCATGCATTAAAATGGTTTTATTCCCAGTCTTCCCTTTCTTTTTCTCATACTATCATAAGATCTAAAAAAGAAACCAAAACCGGGGAGGAGGGGGGTCCTGTTTGGAAGAGATTTTCGCAAAAGAAACATAGATTTCGCTACTTTATACACTCTCACTGCGGAGGCTGGGAAATGAGACCAAGAATAGCTAGCTCTGATACTGTATATGGTTCACATTATTCAATTGCCACAAGCTAATGCAGGCTGCAGACTGTGGCAAGCACTGCTGGGTGGTGCAAACACTGCTGGGCCAGCTCCCCTCTGCCAGCTTCACCATGCTTAACAAAACCTGGTTACTGCAGCTGCTTCACTATTGATTTCATCTGTATAACAAGGGTGGAAGGATTTCTTCCTTAATAAACTTGTCTCACTGTAAATCTATTCTGAATACTGTTCACGGGGTCAGGTATTTTGAGCAGTGAAAGTATGTGAGCCAGTTGCTACCAATCATTTCTCCATCTGGACCTTAAGCAGAGGAGTAACTACTTCTATGTTTGATTTTCCCAAATTGCTGAGGCAGGTTTAACCATCCCCTCCACTTCCATATTCCCACCTGAAATTTGTAATGCTTTTTTTATTGTCCTCAAACCTTTTGTGTAAATGTTACAGGATTTTACCACAAAAGTATCCTACAGTTCTCCTTTTAGAAAAATCAATGGTCCTTACAATCTTCTGGCAAAGGAAGCCCGTGTAACTCAAATCTTGTTTGCTATCAAGTTTGTGGGCCATTGAATGGACTCTCTCAGGAGAGATTTTATTCATGTTACATTTGACTTTGTTACCCAAATAGCTCAGAGGATAAGATTGAATAAAACAACTGCAACATTATTTCAGGCTTCCAATTGGAAGAGCTGCCTGTCTTTTGAATATCTGACATTTTTTAGCAGCCTGAATGCTGCTCCTGTGCATTAGCTACAAGTGGGAAAGACAAAAATTCTGCCCTGAGGCATTGCTGCTGGTTGATAAACAGCCAATTTAGCAATTTAAAGGGCAATTTAAAGAGCAGCTATTGGGGGATTATGGGGCCAGGTTCAGATGGAAAGCTGGAGCAGCTCCAATGGGGGATGGGGGAGTCTAGGGAAGGGGTGAGGCAGCAGATTTCACAAAGGGAGAGCTCCAAGGGCTCCCACCAGGCTTCAGAGGACAAAAGGGAAAATACAAAACTGGCCTGGGACATAGCTATTTTCACTGAGTATCTTTCAGAGCATTTTTTAAATTCCTGGCTTTGCTGGGGTTTTTTTACCCAAGAAAATGCAGATGAGCTGCTCCTGCCCTGTGTAAACATAAACACTCAGATTTGTCTTTATGAGTCCCAGAGCCACACAGAACAAGGACATAACTGCTGCCAAGAAGAGGAAGCAGTGCTTGCAGGTCATCCCCTGGGCTTCTGAGCCTCTTTTCTGTTGTGCCACACACGCTTCCCCCGTTTTCATACAGTGCAGAAGGATTTCTGGAGTGGAAAGAAACTAACTGGACAGTAGAAAAGGTCGGGGGCTTTTTTCCTAAACCTTTTTTTGTAGTTCACTGATAAAGCTTTAGTATATAACCTATGGGAGGACATCTGCCTAACAATTTGTTGGTGTCCAAATCCTGAAAGGCAGCGATCAGCTTGATTTCTGACAGGTGCTTGGAAGCAGCGGATATACAACGTGTGTCAGAGAGTCCTCAAAAAGGTTTGTTGCCAAAATGATTAAAAGCAGGATGGATTACAATTTGACAAGGACCTTTCGCTTACTACAATTATGTACAGCAATTTACTTGGCTAATTTCAGCCATTATACAGGACAAGACTCATTAGCTACAGTGAGTTGCAATATTACTGACCTCAACATAGTCCAAATCTATGCAGTCTGGGGAAGATTAATGCTTAGGCTTGGTTATGAAAAATGTACTCTGAAGAATTACAACAGGTTGTTTAAACTTGGCAAAGGAATGTAAGCTGAGAATGATTGCTTGATCTGTAGCAGTTTCTGTCCATAGACGTTTGCCTTCACTGCAGTCTGATCGTTTTTCCTTGCCTATCAGCCCACATTTGAGACAGTTCCAGTGTCACCAGTTCCTTCTAATGGCATCCAGCTTCCTGGGCAGAAGCCAGTTTGGAAATCAGTTAGCTGTGAGTATGCCAACATGTAACCAGTGTTCACTTCCTCCTAGGAAAATGACAGACAGAAAGATCCTTTCATGGTTCAGAAGTTAGTCCCCTCTTTTATGTTGCTACATATATCTCCTTAAAATCTTTGTCAGCTTATTGTCATGCAGGAACTAAAGTTTCCCATTCAACAGCAGTGTTGTACAGACACAGACTGCTGCCCTTGAGGCATCAGTGTCCAAAAAGTACTGATCATCTCAAGGCTGTGAATGTAAAAATAACCTCTAAAAATATGGTCCAGAATTTGTCCAAAATATGACATCTGTGTATTTTCTTGTTGCAAATCATGACAAAAAAGGTGCGTATTTCCTTCACATTTCTTCTCCAGTACTGCAGAAACTGTAGTATTAGAAATTTATATTTTTTTCTGCTTCTGCCTTGTTATTCTGAACTACTAATGATGTTATTTTGGACATCCCTTAAACACTTTGAGAGTGGCTGGCAGTACCAATGAAAATGGTAACTCTGCTCTGCTCAGTGTCTGTATAACTGTTAGCAGCCTTCCATGGAAATGTGGAAGGCTTTTCATTTGTTTCAAAAGTTCTTCCCATCACCACTGTTCAGAGCTTAACTAAATGGATATTGGTAAAATCATAGAATAGTAGAATGATTTGGATTGGAAAGGACCTTAAGAGCATCTAGTTCCAACCCCTCTGAGTTTCTGAACCGGAACCTTAGATGCTTACCTGTATTGCCACATACATTTTTCTTGGCTGCAAAAGCTGCCCTGCAGATACCTCTGCACCTCAAAAAGTTGTATTAGAACAGCTGGGAAACCAAATGGCCAGGAATACCATGAACTGTCTATGGTCTCAGGTCCATGGGTGGAAAGAGAGATGGAAAATGTCTTAAATGGCTTGGCCATTAGGTAACATCTAAGGCTACAGTTAAGAAGCCAGGCGCCACTTACTAAAACACAGCTTCTTCATACCAAAATGGCAAAACAGTGTTGCAAAAGTTTAAGTCTCTATATTTGTAAATACAATGAGTCAAAAATCATGGGGAATGCACTTGCTTACAAAACATGTCATGATTTTTAATTCGCTTTCTAATTTCCATGGCCTTTGAATGCGCCTGAGTCATGTTAGTAAACTCTTTTCTGCAGTCCTGAGGGCTGAAATTTTACTTTACTTCCAATGAAAATTATGATTCGGTTCCAAATCGGTATGTATAGTACCTGGACTTTAAGGAAAACCATAAAATTGTCCCAAGATGTGAGAAATCAGTTGTAAAAGTTGGCAACGCTGTAACCCACATGTGTTATCATGCTTTGTACTTCATAATAATAGGGTATTTCTGCACTTGATTTTACTGATTTCAAAAATTTCCCTCTAGAATTTACTAATTTCAGGAAGTGACTAAAACAGGGTAGAGCAGTAAGTCATTTTGCAATATCTGCAAGAAATTCCAGTAGTAAAGTGTTTTTCAAATTGGAAGCTTGTACATTGTATCCTGCTTTGGTGCTACAAACCTAAACTAGCAACCGTGAGAAATACACATATGTGAGCACATAAAATACATGCACAATGTCTTATAATGGTACAAAAGTCAACAGTAACCTAAGAAACCATATCGACGGCATTTTTCTGTCAGGAACTCTGATTTTTAATTGTTCATTAGACAAGTGCCACCCCAGTTTGCTGGCCTGGATAGACAAGGATGGAGTATAAAAACTAAATAATTCCTGATAAACAGGAAGTTCCAGCTTGACTATCTTTCGCACGAAAAGAAACAAGTTAAATAATCTAAAATGCAAATAGGGATTTTATTACTAAGGGGTTACTTCCTCCAGACAAAACAGGAACTTGCTGTGGTTTAAACTGAAATTCCTCATTGAAGCACTTCCTTTATTACTTTCTCAAGATTTTTGTCATCTTGCTTCACTTTTTTAATGTCTCTGTACTAAATGCAAGTATACATTCAACATTCACATATAATTTCCCTTATTTTCAGCTAATAGCTGTCTAGACTGTGGACTAGATAAAGGCAGCCCATCCGTAACAGAGGAGCTCTCCTATGAGGTTTCTTTCTCAGAATCCATTACAGTTCTTCCAAAAAACCAAGAATGGCCAAAAAACCAGAGGTTCAAAAGGGAAGACTCTGCTTTGCCTGTAAGTTTGTTCTCAACTTATTTCCTCAGTTGTTTTCTTTAATGCAGTAATTTCCTGCTTTATATCCCCAGCACACTGTAGTCTGTTAAGACATGAGCTGTGGTTTGCTCTGTGTGATTTATAGAGACTGTCTGCTGTGCTTACCTACCACTTCTGACAGATTCCCAGAGAGGCACCAAAGTTAATCTGGATATTGAAGCTTAGTTTTGACTTGAACCCATCTTGAACCAGATGAATATGTGTAGCTCAGTCCACAAACACTGCATCATCTACACATTTTTCACAAAGAAATAAAGACCAGTTGCTAGCACTAAAACTAGCAATCATTTTCATTGGTGGCCTGTATTCGTACTTTATTCCCCCACAGATTATCTCCCTTTATTAACACATAGATTTAGAATTGCTTCACAGATGAAGGGAGGAAAGCAAGTCTTAGTCCTGCAGCAGTACTGGTTGTCTGCAATCAGTATTCAGTGCAATTATGCTATAGGAGATACTACATGAATGGTTAAAAGAAAATTTATGACACCATACCATATCATATCGTCCAACCAGACATAGGCTGAGCAGTTGTGTCATTATCTGTAATTATTTCATGAAGTCAAGGAAGTTAGTTTTCTATTTCCATCTGCCCTGACAGCTTCCATTACTGAAAACTGGAGCATTAGATTTGTGCTTCAGAAGCCACCATTTCAGTGAAATGCGTGAAATGCGTGAAATAGCTGTAAATTACTTGGTAGGATTTCCTGAATGTTATGACGTCCTGAGGTCCTGAACGAATCTGAATTTTTTACTATCCACACAGATATTTAATTCTCTAAGAATTATCCGTTTGTCCATCTCAGGCACCACAAAGGAAGAATAACGTGAGATGCAGAAGTAAGCTCCCGTGTTGAAAGGAGGGATAAGACACCAAGTAGATTACAACTGATGTAAAATTCCTGTGCTTTAGTGTATCTGAGTTTTGTGCAGCGGGGATAATTTGGTGTCCTGTGGAGAGTAAGGATATCTCTGCTTTTATCATGATTTTGGCAAAACAAAGTTTCCTCCTTGCTCCATGTAATAGCAAACCTAGGACCGCAGCTTTCACTACTGCACACACACAGAGATTGTTCTCTGCTACAGCTTGGACAATTTCCAGTTGATATAGCAGGGAAACTGATGATATACAGGGAAAAGAAAATGCCACATTGCTTATCATGGACTTATGAGATGCATAATTGATTAATAATAGAAAAGGACAGTATTGTGCTGTAAATGAGATATTCTGCATGCAGGACATCATTTTGTGTGCTTGGAAGAGGACATGAGAAGTATGCCAGATCGTCACAGACAAAGAGTTTCTGAACAAAGTCAAGAATTGTAGCTGTTGATATTGACATTTATCCTACTTCACATGCTTGTCATATTAGGTTTTTATCATATGGCTCTGACAGTAACAGGCCCCATCAAAAAAAATCGCCTCTTGTTACACAGAACACCAGTCACCTACACTCTGAAGGTCTGTCTCTCCTTCCTCAAGGTAGGCCAATGGGGCCAGACTGAAGCCTACACAACATTATACTTTCTCCAGGGCAGGTCTGGCACAGTAATATAGTCAACTTCATGGATGGCATATACTGAGATGCACAGAAATGGATCATATATACCACAAAATAGAGTGACTCCTGCAGCTCCCAGAGGACCAAACTCAACATCACTGTTCTCAGAGGGTTGCATGCAATTTCCCCAATATAGAACTCTGATCAACATGACTTAAAGATGTTAGAGAACTAAGAGACAGTAAGCATTTCAAGCCAGTCTTAGAACAATGTATAGTTCCATATAGAAAAAACATATCACACAATATCAGATATGATCCTTAGCCAAAATTCTAGTAATTTAATTTCAGAATATCTTGGCCTCCTTCACTGCTGCATTTTATGACTGTTCGTAAGAAAAATCACTGGAAAATTGTGACACAAGACAGAAGTGGCCCAGCCCCGAAGCTTGTGTTAACACTGCATCCTAGGAGTCAACCAGTCACCACGGAAAATTGTTGTAGCTACGCTTTGTAATTGGGTTTGGACTGTTTGTCATTTTTTATTGGCAGACATACCTTTTCTCTTTCGCCTCAGAAAATATATGCAATTTTTTTTTTATTTTCAAGTTTATTTGTTGTGCTTTGACTGCTTTTTTTCATCACTGGAACTAAAATGCACAGATATTCTTTAGTTTTTAATGTGTCTTCAGAAGAGCATCCTCTGTGTAGCTTTTGTTACATTAAGTCTAAGACTAAACATAAAAGTCACAGTGGAATTGCTGCATTCTAGGGAGGGAAGATTCTAACCTAAAATGCCCCAGACAGCACTTAAATTATTTATTCCATCCCCTCCACTCTTTCTCCCCCAGTTATGATTAATCTCTATTGAAAGACCATTTACAATGTGATTTAAGAAGCCCTAACCTCCATGATCTAGATGTCCTTTGTCCTGTCTTAATTTCAAAATGTGGTGTAAATTTAATCCTTTTTTTATTTGCTTTTTTCTTAATCTGTGTAACTGGCTTCATCTAAAAATGACCTATTGAGTACAAATTTGTTTTAAAAAGACAGGACTGGGCTGAAATCTCCCAAAGCAAAACATTATTAAAGGCTGTGTTTCCACTCAGTTCCCTAAAAGGAGGAGATGATTTGTAATGTTATTTATTTATACCTCTATCCATTACTGGCTTAAATTACAATTAAATTGAAAAAAACATACAATACTGAAGAACCACAGTTCTCTGAAAAGGATTGGAGTTTAGTATAACTTTGTTATTATGTCTAACAATTATGTCAAAAACTGGTGGATATTTGTTCTTTTTGACATTTGTACAAATTCTACTGTCATTACCCAACATTCCTGGGTCTGTCCACAACACTGCAGATTCTAAAATATGTAGACATCTTCACATGCCCCCAAATTACTATTATTTAGTTCAAGCCTGCTTGTATAAATTATTTCTCACCTACTGAGAGTCCTGTTTCTAAGCCTCAATGCTTCTTCAGTAATAAAAACTACCAGTAAATGGCACGTTGGCATCAGGACTGTGATTTTGCTTCTGGATTTTTCCTCAGATCTTTAGTTTGAACTCTCCTGTAATACCTCATAAGTTGATAGTAATATGCAAAGCAGACATGGATTCATTACACAAACACACAATTGATATGCAACCATTTCCATGATGAAATGTGCCAGCTACTTCAACAGCATTCAAAGACACTCTTGGGGAGGCAGAAACAGAGAAAAACATTGCATGCTGCTGAAACTGGGCAAAGTTTAAGTAGCATACAGCTCATTTGTCCCAGCTGGAGTACAGGCAATGAGGTTAATACTGCTGCTTCAGCACCACTTGCTAGTCAAACTGCAAGGGAACATGATGAGCAAGAACCTCAATTTTATGTTTCAGAAGGATGCAAGTTGTATCAACATACCAGGCCAATATACTGTATTGTAGTTCAGCTCTTTGGTATTATCCATCTACACTAATATTACTACCTCTCACATAGTGGTATCTCTTTCAAAAGAAAAAAATCACTTCCTGTCATTTTTGTGCAAATAAAGATGCAACCCATCTCTACTGTAGAAATTTGTTGTACGGAAAAGCCGGTTTGGACTGACAGAGATTGGAGACCTCTCTCCTGAAGACATGAAGAAGATCCGCTACCTCTCCCTGATTGAGCTAACCGCTTTCTACGATGCGCTGGGGGTGGAGCTGAAGAGGAACCGCGCAGAGAGGGTGCGGGGACGAGGTATCGTGCTGTGGCATCCCCATGGTGGCCACCCAGGTGCCGCTCAACATTGCAAAGAAGATATGTATGAGGCTGCGTTTCCTCTTTTACACCTTTGTTGTTATTATTTTTAAGAAAATGGTCTATTTGGAGTCCCTCTCACTGTACTGCTGGAGAATGATCAAAAGAAGGTTCCTGGAATAAAAGTTCCCCTCATCTTCCAAAAAGTGAGTATAACTCAACCTGCTCTGCCACCAAGATTTGCTTTTCCATTGTTTGCCTTGACACTTAAAAAGAGTCATAAGATAAAAGAAAATGCGGACTTTACAGACTTTGTGTCTGAAGATTGTCTGCCTGTGTGTTGTGGATTGAAAACCTTGTGTCAAGGAAACAAAATTTTCTCCCTTTGTGTGTTTTATCTGTGGTGGGGACCCCTTTCAATTTCTGCAATTACATCATGCCATACAGGAAACTTCAGGAAACATATATCTGGTTTTCTGTTTCCCTTTCCTATTAAATTAAAGAGCCATGCAAAATTGTGTGTGTATGCAGAAGTAGCAGAGGTGAGTGGTCTCAGGAGTTCTAATTTCACATGAACTTAAGTTGTAGGTATTGCTTAGCTATTATTTCCAGAATGAAAGCAGTATCTTCTCACTGAGATTTACATTACAACATGTCATTTTTCTAAGTCATTTGATAGTACAATGACATCCAGTGGCTGCCTGAGAGGTACACAGACACAAGCACACATACAATTACACAGCTTCACGTGGTCTAGAAATGACAACAAATTTCCTTGCAAATACTGACACAAGAGAAAGTGGTGTGGAGAGTCAGGGGAAAGACTGACACAACTTGAATATTTACATGACTTTACAATCAGTGCTCCTGTCAAGATACCATGGGAAATTAGAAGGATAAAAAAGCTGGGGCAGGAAGCAGAGCTAGTGGTGAAAACCCAGAGCTGTATGAAAAAATGCTAGGAAATGATTTTTTTTTTCTTGTTTTAAATTACATTAAATCAAAGGATATTTATTTTTTTTAAATAAAGAATTAGACTTGAAGGCCTATTTCTCTATTCACAAAAATTTCAAAATAAAATATCCTGGGATCATTTTCTAATCTGAGTTCTCAGGTCCCAGAAATGTATGTTATCTATAGACCTTTCCATTGTACTCCTTGGGGAAAACCTTAAACATTTCTCAGAGGTTAATTTTCCCTCAAAACACTATTGTGTTTTACCCAGTGTATCTGCCCTTTTATTAATACGTTTATGAGTTAATTGTTCTGTAGCAGTGCCAAATCTCAAATCAAGGACAGAGGGGCCTATTGCATTATTGGTTTTCTGTACTTGCATACTCTGTACTTCAGGGTCAGGAATATGAAGAAACAATTAGGAAGGTTTATTTATATGAGCTGACTTGTTTCCATTAGCAAATTATTTAGAATAGATCTTTTTCAAATTAATTTCAAAGATACCTAGATTGATAGGTAGTATTTGTAACTGCTTCTAAGTATTTTCCTGGGTTTTGTTGGTTCTATTTTAGTTGCTGCTCAAGCTTGAGGAAACAGGTTTAGAAACTGAAGGAATTCTACGCGTGCCTGGATCTGCCTCCAGAGTCAAGGTACATGCTTGTGCCAGTTTTCTGTCTTCTGGACCACAGACTCTATGTAAAACAATACAGTACATACAAATTCACACTGCACATAAATACTGATTTGCATAGCTCAGCATTTCTACTCCTACCAGTGAAAGGTCATATTGGTTCCTGGGAACCAATAAATCACAGAATATGTGATCTATTGCTTTGCATTTGTTAATGCTCTACATAAAGCACAGACTCCCACCAACCCGTCAAGGCAAGCGCTATGTGCTTACCATGGTGGAAGCAACCACTGGATGGCTGGAAACATACG
>JANRGW010011868.1:40451-52028 GCA_024733675.1 Psilopsiagon aymara
GGCCACAAGTGAAAAACACAGTGCTGCACCAGCTACCGAGAAGGGGAAAAATGACTGCTACTGCTGAACCCATGACAACATTGAATGCAGTTTTGCTCCAGTAAACATTGAGGGATCCTTTCAGTTTATCTCTATCATCCAAAATTGCTGTGATCTTATCTGTTTTAATTTATTTAATAAATCCAGAGTTATTAAACTGAGTGAACTTAAGATAAGGATCTTATTCTATGTCAGTTTAACCTTTATGTCATTTTATTTCTCATTTATCTTCTGTGATCTTACAATTTCATGTTCCAAGTGAGAGCAACTTGGCTTGCTTCACTGTTTGGCAGCCTCAAGTACTGAATTTTCACAGGCTATTTGCAGGCTATGAACACAGAAAAGTTGATACCCAACAACTTGATATTGTCATGCAGTAATGTTTGCAATTTTTTCTCCAGACTAATTTGATTCCAGGAGCTGGAAGCCTTTGGCAGAGGCAAATTAGGAAAACGATCTTCTTACAGTGCATCCAGCTCCCAATTTCTCGTCCTCAGGAAAGGCAGTCTTGCTTTCTGATGCAGGAAGTCTCTGCATTGTGGCAGCCACACAAATGTTGGGGATTGCTAAGTGTTGATGGGCTGGGGATCCTCAAAATGGCTGTACAAGAAAAAGCAGCGTTACATGAAACACACCAAAGATAGGCAGAGGCTTACAGCTCCCTTTGACTCTCTGGATTGAGGAAAGCACCCAGCACCTTGCTAAGTGCTACATCTTGCCCAAGGGAGCTCCTAATTTGGCCTGTACTTTTCAGTTTCCTCATTTTTTCCTACAAATACTTCAAGCATTATTTCACACAATCTCAACTTTTTCCAACCCCTCCGGGGAGATTACACATCAGGGCTATGCTCTAATTAAATTACTTTCATACTCCTTGCATATACTGCGCTGTGTCTTGTTCACTTCTTATTCACAGCCTATACCTAGGGAGCTGCCATGAGATATGACTTTATATGTATACTGGGTGGGAAGTTAAAGTGCCCATATGAAAGCTTTAAATTATTTGAGTTTTGACTTCACTTAAGTCTGTCCAACAAGCCAACAAGCAAGAGAGAGGGTTTTTTCAAAACAGATCCAGATTTCATTCTTCAAAGCCTTCATACATTGTTATGACATTAGGATTTGAGAGCATTCCAATTTCATTTCAGTCTTGTTTGGAGAAAGAAAAGTCATATGGAAGTGATTAAATGTAACTCTTCTATAAAAAAAGAATAGAAGAAATAAATACAACTTTTCCTCTGCAATCTAGTTTGTAACAACAGCTCCAGTGAACCAAAATGCATGATAGTCCAATGTAGGATCAGTCACGTTTAAAAAAAAATTGAAAAAACATTTTTTAAAAGTACTTAGGTGCATATGGGGGAGGGGGAGAGTGTCAAATGAACACATGTGCTTGCCCATGTGTATATATATATTATAGAAAATGCTTACGTTTCAAATATTTTCTTTCTATCACTGTGGCTTTTCCCCAGTTCTCAGCAGAAAAATGTGGAGTAGTTTTTCTGTCCTCTTGTGCTTTTGATGAAGGGAGGATTTCTATTCCCCATTTTCCAGTCAGTTACAGAGAGAGAATTTAATCCAGGTGTTTGTATATATTATGTGCAAAGGCTGTTAATACAGAGGAAGCTGAGATAGCCCAGATTGCAACCAGTAGAATGTGATAGTAAGAATGAGATTGTAACACTATACACCAAATCCTGAATGACTTTCTCTTTCCTTTGGTGCAACCATTACACTTAATTATGTGTGACCATATTTGATATGTAATTTCCTCTTATTCATGTGAGACATGGTAAATGGAATTCATTTTTTAATGCTTTTCTGTCCAAAAGAACTAAACTTTCTTGCATAATGTAAAGGTACAATTGACAGAAACACGATCTGAAACCTGAATATTACTTTCAGATATATTTTGCCATAAATGGTCTCACAAAAAGCAGTTACAAATTTCCTATGGAGAAGGCAGTGTTTGGCCAGTAATAACTAGGAAAGCTGCATTATTTATGGATATCCTTATAACACAATTTTATCTTTCAAGCTTATTAACCCAACAAATTTTTGAGAAGCTTGCATTTCCAAGCAGTAATATGGGTTTGAAGGCAAATTCTGTTCCTATTGGGAACCTCACTGAGTACTTTTTCCAATTCACACTCTTGTATGAAACACTGATTATCTAACCTCCAGAACTCGACAGGCCTGTTACAGATCAAGATGCTAACACTGGAGAACAAGAGGTTGAATTGGGCACCAAAATTGTACAATCGGTTGTCTTAGTTCTTTTGCTCTCTTGTGGTTTTTGCGTGTGTGTATGTATTAAGTGGAAGTTTTCTGACAGTAATGGTTTGATACTTTTACTTTTCTATGAAGTGATCAAATGTAATTATAGCTAACCTGAAAGAAAACATCCTTCTAAAGACAGGAAGACCTGGAGTTAAAGCCATTTGTTCAGGACCCATGGACTCAGATGCCAGCAGACTACCTAGCAAACTCACTGGCACCGAAGAAGAAATGTCACTCCTTTGTGATTTAGGGGTCAAGACATCTGGATAGTGTTTTAAAGCAAAAGAACATTTGTGCTAAAAATCCCTTTTAACTGAATGTTCTGTTTCTCCATCTAAGATATTACACAAAATTGCCTTGCTTTAAAATTGTTTAAATGGGTTGCCGGCAGAAATGTAGCTATAGCAAACCAAATTTAGCCTGGGTTGCAAAATATCCTCAGGAACCTGACTTGTTAACCTGCTCTGAACTCCATGCAGCTGTACTTAGACCATAGTGATTTAGGGCTACTTTAATTGAATTGCAATGTAAACCTGCCTGTTGTTTGTAATGTGATTTCTGAAGTGATCTCAAACTGCCAGGTCAGAAGCAATGATTAAAGGTCAGATGTCCCTTTTATCTTTCAGAATCTCCATCAAGAACTTGAGGCAAAATTTTATGAAGACACTTTTGACTGGGAACAAGTACGAAATAATGATGCAGCAGGACTGCTAAAAATGTTTATAAGAGAACTCCCAAGCCCTCTTTTCACAGTAGAATATCTGCCTGCTTTCATCACATTTGTTGAAAGTATGTGGAAATGAAGTTAGTATGGACTCATCTAGACAAAATGCAGTAGTAGACATTACAGCTTTTTCTCTCTCTGAAGTACAGAGTACATTGCCTAAACATTTACATTTTCTGCAAGTTTTCCTTTTCAAATGGAAAATAGCCTCTGCATTTAGCTAATAGCATGGACTCATGTGAATGAAATAACTGTTTAATGAAAGACTGAAAACCTGTGTGCAAATGATGGCTGAGCAATGACTTTCATGTTTAGACCTTGATTCTCACAAAATATAGAAAACACAAATGAAAATTTCTGCAAGGTAAAGTCAAGTCACTGCCCTTTAGCTGGTATTCTATTGGATCTATTTTCTTCCTCCAAAGGTTTGTGCTGAGGTCAGAATATTTGTACAAAGATATGTGTGATCACAAATAACATCAAGCAGTTGGGTTTTGTTTTCAGTGTGCATACAGACTCTCATTCTCAGTACATTTTGTTCATTTCCCCTCCAGGAAGAATACAGTAGTACCTTGCCATACCTATTGTCTTCATTGTAAATTCACTTGAGTTAGGACAGAGTAAAATAATCAGGATGGTGAATTTATTATGCAAATAGGTACAGAAAACTAAGGACCTGGTAGCAGCCGAGTTTTCAGGGTGTCCATGAGGTAGCTTTAGGCACACACGAGGTAACCCATTCTGTAACCTTCACATACCTGAGTGTGTTCCTTGTGAGCCCCAGGCTGCATGCTGTCACCATCACTTAGCAGTTTGGAGAAGACTAAACAGGAGCCATCTGCTTTACTCCCTAACACAAATATACTGTCCACATCTCGCACTCTTTCTCCAAAACTCTCTCAGCCACTCTGAGTGGAAGAAAATGACAGAGTTTTGATCCCCACCTTCTCCACCCTAGCACTTCTAGTGAGCATTGCAAAATATCAGTATATACTAATTGTGAAAACATGATGGCATTTTGTAACTGACAAGGGGCTCTATAATTATCTAGAGTGCTAGATTTGTGACAAATATCTTTCAAGCTGTAAGTGATCAACCTCCACTCCAATGGCACAAGCATTCATCAAATTGCTCAATAACATTAATCTGAAAATTTTCTGAAAACAAGTTTCTATTTCAGTTTGAAAGAGGGAAAATACTTATTCCACATTTGTGGCATATTCTGACCATCATATCAAAGAGAAACTGTCTAGTACTGAAAACTACTGGCTTCTTGCCTATATAAAGCCTTGTCACCCCTCATGATAAAGACCCAAAATGATGAGGGAAAACCCACTCATTGAATTGATTTTATATTTGGAAAATGGACCAAAACATACTGACCACAACCAGGCAGTGTTTGCTGTGTTTCTAGAACTGCTGACCAACACAGTTTTTAGAAACTATTGCAACAGGGATTTCAAAAATATTAATTATTCATATTCTTAGAAATCTCCAAGATCAAGTTACAGCTACAAGCTTTGCATCTGTTGATCATGCTGCTTCCTGAAGCCAACAGAGACACAGCCAAGGTAAGTTCTTAATTTGCTACCACCGCCATCTGTGGTGCTTTTGACTTTTAAATAACGCTTTCTTTTCTAATAGTCAGAGATCAGACACTGCACTCTGAAATGATTCATCTGTGAGTTTTGTCATTTCCTTGAAAAGAAATGGGGAAAAAAACAAGTAAAAATTGTGGGTTGGGATAAAATCACCTTAATAGGGCAGAAAAGGAAGGAATAATAATAATAATGATACATTAGATTTAGAATATACAAGTGATGCACAATGCATTTTCTCACCACTTGCTGAACGATGCCCAGCCAGTTCCCAAGCAGAGGCCCCCAGCCAGCTTTTCCCCAGTTTGTAGGCTGAGCATGTCACCATATGGTGTGGAATATACCTTTGGCCAGTTTGGGTTGACTGTTCTGGCTGTGTCCACTCTCAGTTTCTTATGCCCCGCCCAAAGCCTCCTTGCTGGCAGGGCATGAGAAGCTGAGAAGTCCTTGACTTAGAGTAAGCACTGCACAGCAACAACTATGTCATCGGTGTGTTATCAACATTATGCTTATACTAAATCAGAAACACATCACTGTACCAGCTACTAGGAAGAAAATTAACTCTATCCCAGCTGAAACCAGGACAGTGTTGTAAAAGGACTCATTGGCAGACCCCAGCTCTAACCACAGCTGCTGCCTGTCCTGTTCAGGCAACTCAAGCAAAATTCTAAATAAAACACCCCAAAAGAAAATTATTTTCCTTTATCAAGAATTGAAGTCAATGAGCAACCACTGAGCCCTTCTTGCTTTCATTATCCCAGAATAAAAGTTTGGAGGCTGCTGGCAGAAAAACCTTCATATTATATCACATATGGGACTGGTGCACATTTAAAGAGAGGCTGATCACCCTGGTGATTGCAATGTAAAAGCTTTGGCCAGATACATCAAAATGAGAGCCTTATAGTCTATGAAGAAATTAACTGTTTGAGCATAATACTTGTTCCTCTACTACAGGATTCAGAGCCTTAGGGCAGGCACTGTACTTGGCTTACATTTTTTGGATTATGCTCTAAGTGATAGATAATTTATTAGTGTATATATTCATAACACTATTCTTCTATGATTGACACAGGTGGTTGTGCCAGCAAATAACAGTAAACCAAATTAGAATGTGAAACCCCCTAAATTTCACCTCCAAGTGCAAATATAGCAGCTTTTGAGCCTAGCATGTTGTGCGTTTGAAAATACTGCATTTAAGAAGTGTTTTTTGAGACTCAGAATAAGTGTTGTTTTTCCAGGCCTTTCTTCAGTTCCTGAAGAAGGTGGTTGCTAATGAAGGAAAAAATAAAATGAATTTGTGGAATGTTTCCATGATTGTTGCACCAAACCTCTTCATCTACAAAGGGAAACGGGCAAACCAGCAAGAAATGCAAGCAGCTGCCACCACAGCGCACATTGTGCGGCTTTTAATTCGGTACCAGGACATCCTGTGGACAGTGAGTAATGCTGGTTCCCTCTTCATGTCTGCAACACAGAGAAGCATTTTGCTCTGCAGAAATCAGAGTAAACTGAACTTCCTATAAGAAAGTTAGCTATTCTTTGGAAACTGGATGGAGTCTTCCACATCTAAAATGAGATAGGGTGACAGAACCTCTGGACAGAGATTTACTTCACCTAAGACATTAATTTTAGCACAAATTGCCCTATGGAGGTACCTATCCCACACCATTTTTTATACAGAAGAATGTACAGGAGAATGATTTAATATAGATGCCTAAGTAAGAAGAATGTCCGAACACTACAGCAGTCTTCCAGTACCTTAAGGGGACCTGCAAGAACGCTGAAGAGGGACTTTTTACAGAGCATGGGAAGTGGTTTACTGCCTGTAATTTTTGGCTGTAGTGATTTACAGGACAATGGGCAGTGGTTTTAAACTGAAAGAGAGGAGATTTAGATTAGATATAAGGAAGAAACTGAGAAACAGAGAGGGTGATGAGACACTGGAACAGGTTGTCCAGAGACGTTCTGGATGCCCCATCCCTGGAAGTGTTCAAGACCACCTTCAATGGGGCTTTGAGCAACCTGGTTTAGTTGAAGGTGTTCATGCCCATGGCAGGGGGGGTGGAAGTAGGTGATATTTAAGGTGCCTTCCATGCCAAACCATTCTTTGATTCTATGAATGAGATTAAATGACTGTTTAAAATACAGTCCATAACAATATGGGCTAGAAGTGTGTTCTGCCTGCTGAACTTTAGAAGGTTGGCATGAAGATGACAGTCCTTTCCTCCTTTGCTCCTAACAGAGGGAGGGTATGATGGGTATTGCAAAGACTGCCTCATAATAAAGCTCCTATAACTGCAAATATCACTAAAAGTTTCACATGGTATAAAAGTTGAACTACAGTTTCACTGAAGGAATAACTGGGTTAATTATTAGAGGGACCTCCTAATCACATGTATTTTCTGGGAATAAATAGAGCTTTCACTGCCTAAATTTTGGTGCCTTTCTAAAGCCCCAACACTAGTTTTATGGGGAGAAAAATTGCTGCATATTCTTAGTCCTCATTTCCTCCATGTAGGTTCCATCCTTCCTGATTTCCCAAGTGAGAAAAATGAATGAAGCAGCAATGAACAACAGCAAAAGGCAGCTGATGTTTGACAAAGGAGTAAGAAAACTGCTGAGGAGAAAGACCATGGAACGGGAGAGACCTGAAAGACCAGAGGTGTGGTAAAAACTTATCAAGTGCAGCTTTAACCAGCCTCCCTCCTTTCTTACCTCATAAAAGCTTCTGGGGGTGGGGTTGAGGAAATTTTGGCATACAAAATAAGCTGATTTAGGAGCTAGCTTGAAATACGAGTTTCCAGCCCAACATCCTGGTAAAACAAAGCTTTGGGAACTGAGAAAATGTGGGAAGGCAGAATAATTTCCAGTTTGCCTAACAGACATCAAAACTGGGACTAAATCTTAAATACCTAAGTAGTTTTTGTTGTTGAAATAGTCAGAGCAGAGAGGTGGATGGTTTTGAGGACTTCAAGAGCTCTAGGTGCAGTTCAGACTTAAGGAAGTCTGACACAAAAAATCTTCCTTTGGAGGTCTTAAAGCCACCAACTTTTCTCTACTGCCTACATATGTATTTTAGGAACTTGTTTGGGGTATTGCTACTTCAATACACCTAAAAGTAACTTACATATTAGGTGTAACATACAATTTGGACAACAAAGCATGTGCACACGTGTGTACACATGCACAACATATACACTCCCTATAACAGCTTATATGTAGTTTTTCCATGTGGTATCTACCTTTAATAACCCAGAGAGAAAGTATTTAGGATCTTCCATGGAGGTTTAAAAGAATGGAAATCGGCACGTGACCAAGGAACTGGTCAAGGTCTCTATAGTTGCTGAAGAATAGTCTTGAAGAACAATAGAAAGAAGAAATTGAGGAAGAATGATATTAAGAGATTATAAACAATAGAGAAGAAGCCACCTAATACAGACAACAGAGAAAATGCAGAAGAGAATGTCTGGGGAAAAAAATGAAAAGAAATCATATGTATGGATTGTGAATCCATGCTAATCCAGCTTTTTAGAGAATTTATTCATCAGTACTGACTAAAATATATTGTGGGTAGGACACACATTCGTGCTGCAGATGGAGAGAAAGATGTTTGTTTAAAATTGTGATGTAGATTACTGTGTTTCAAAACTGTATTCACTCTGGAATGAATACAGTGAGAGCTTCTGAGGAGAGTCAATTACTGCAGTCATTGCACCTTCGGGAAGAGAAGTTCATTGATCGTAATTGGCTTTGCATCTAATAAAAAAAAGAGTAGCCATGTCAGGTAGCTGAAATATGAAGGGTAAACTGGAGGTGAACTCTGTTTGGATAACTAAGTTGAATTCTGAGAGCACTTAACACAATCCCCAGGTCTCAGATGTTCTAAATCACGCAGGGACAGAGACTAGAGAGACTATTGTGCTCTGCTCAGCATGGTATTAACTGGATTAGAACTGGAATGCAAATCTTGCTAATTGATTTGTCTGGCATTAATCATGGAAGAGTGCATAAACTTGATAGCTGATCATCTGAACCCTACTCAAGTTCAAATTTCAAATTAACAGAAACCATACAGTACTTTGATAGCTTACTGTACATACATTTCGATCTAGTTCAAGCCATAGGAAGCAGAAACAGAGAGCTGGATCTTCATGTCCCAGGAGAATCTTATCTTTGAAAGGAAGAGTGGATATTGCTAATAATTTCTTATGTATTTTTAAATAAGCAGTTGGTTCACTGACCAATGTGAATAAATTATTTTTAAAATGTCAGATAACTACTTGACTCAATATCACTGTAAGCAGTTAAAATTTAAGGGCTTTACTTTGTTCTACATGCATTTATGGAATACTTACCTAGAAGTTTGATCTTTGTGTTGTATCTCATTACACCTTATCTGCAAATTTGCATCTGTATGACTGTAAATATGTTTTTCGAATAATCAAGTCCAGAGCAGCGTTTTTTGCAAGCAAACTCAAAAAGAATTGCAGACTGTTTCTGAATGGACCAAAACCAGCATTTGCCTCAGACTTACGCTACTGATTATTGTTTTTAGGGAGCTGTCACTTTTCCCCCATACCTGCAGTCTGACATACCGGAGGGGGTGATAAGAGTTTATGCTCCGCTGCATTCAAAAGTCTCTATGGCAATCCAACTCAACAGCCAAACAAAAGCCAAAGACATCCTGGCTCGATTCCACTGCGAAAACAGGTGGGTAAACCAGAACATTTTGTTTTTCCTGAACAATAATGCCAGAACCATTAATGAATAGATTGTTCCCTTTTCAAATATTCATTGTGCTACAAGAACTCTTTTTCTAATCTAAAATTGCTAATTTATGGTTATGTTGGTCAAAGAAAATGCAACCACTGACTTTGTTCTTCATATTTTACTTAATAATTGGCTCCTATAGAGAATCAATCTGCCCTCTGTTATACCACTACTAAAAATATACGTTTTATAGATTCACTGCATAGAGAACCCAGAGGGATTGTTTTACATCTGCCCATAAAATTATTTTTTTTTTTTTTTTGCAAGATAATGATTATTAACAGGAGAAATGGTAAATTGTATCTCAAAGCCTTTTCTGCAAAGTCTTTCCATGTTACCAAGTAATTTTGTTCTTTGAATAAATAATATGAAATAAATAATAGAATTTTTATTTAACTGCAACACAGTATCTCTATAGCAGATTCAGTATTCTGCAGTGCTGCATTTGGTAGAAGTCCTTTCTGTTGATATCTAAGTTCACAGGGGCAAAAGTACCAATTTTTAGCTTACTATAGACAGCAGTTGATAAAGCAGTGGTTATAACAGAAAGACAAACTAAAGTTTTTTTCCATCCTAGCCATGGATCATCACAGAACATGAGAGGCCAGATCCAAAGTTTACATGAAATTGGAGGAAATATAGGTACGTCTCCATTTTGAAAATTCAATTCGGAATGTCCCTAGCCCTCTTAATGACCTCAAGCAATGCTATTTTCACACAGTGGGGTTTCTCTTACCCTTCAGTCCATCTGGGGGAAAGAAGCCTGACCCAAAAGCTGTTAAAATCATTGTAACAATTTCTTCTGGCTCCAGTGTGACTGGAGGGGCACCCTGCAGGAGATAGTGACCTGATGGCTGATCTCAGCAGGATCCCTTACAGTCTTGCCAGATTCATCTGACCTTTTGCTTTCCTCTCTTACTCTCATAATTGAGCATTTTTCCATGGTTAAGAGACCCTTAGTCGTCTTCTTGCAAGCACATTCCACCTCGCTGTCAAGCCTTTTCCCAAGACCTATTTCTTCTTTTCTGTATTTTAAGTGTTAACCTCCCTCAAAGAAAAAACACAGAACTGAGAATTCAGCCCCTGCTTATATGGGTGCAATATACTTGTACTAATCCTCGTGCTTTATTTAGATTGTAAATTCCTTGCAGATTTTGTCTTCTTCCGTGTTTCATGCCGTGATATTTTTGTAATAACAACATTGGCTTGCCACACAAGTTTCTGGCCCAAAGGTCAAAACCCAGATTTTAATTTGATATTGCACAGTCCTGACTCTCTTCTTCCTCTATTCATACTAAAAGTCTAGATGCTCTGTTGGAGTCTTTTTTCAACTGATTAGATTATGCCTTAATTCTTCTAGATTCAGTTCTATAAAATCATAGCAAAATGTCACAGCCTTGCTTCAGCAGCAGTCCAGAAAAAAAGTCTTTATTACTGAAGGTATACAAAGCTAAATTTTATTAGTGATTTGTTCTGCTTGGCTAAACAGGGTAGCCAACCTATGCTAAAATAGGAGAAGATCCTACAAGCCGTGTGAAACTATCCCAAGTATTCCCACCACGCTCCTTCCAAATTCTAGACATTTAATTTCCATCTTCATTTAAAATTATTTTTATAGTGCTAGATCTTTCAGGGTACCTCAGGCTACTGATTATGCATTAATTCATTTATATTGCTTTCATCTGAGTGAAATCATTAGGACCCAAGTGACCTTGTAAGTAACTGCACAAAAATTTTACCATAATCCTTTGTGTCACAGCAATGTATCCTCACCAGCTAGATGGCTCCGTCATCCACTGTAAATGCAATATAAGCCCAGCAAATCAATTTAACTCAAGAATTTATTGTCTTATTACTCAATTAAGTAATAAAGTACTTAAGAGGCACCAAATGACTCTTCCTATGGCAAAGGCAGCAGGGACTCCCCAGCCACCCAACTCTTATTCTCAGTCACCACCTCGCAAAATCCTCAAATGGCCATACTTAGGAGGACTTCTATTTTTTAACTAGAAAACCAGTGACTGCTGTAGTTCCTGTACTTCTTTGCAAGACCCTAACTGGACGGGAACACATAGTTTACAGAGCTACTTTTTCAGAACTTAAAAATAGTGTAGAAATGAAGTTGCAATTCCAGCTCAGTAAATCCAAAGAAATACCTCCCTTCCC
>JANRGW010011869.1:0-20102 GCA_024733675.1 Psilopsiagon aymara
TTTGAATTTTAATTCACATTGATTAGTATTTGTCAAGGTCATCTATTCTACACTTTTGCTAGTGACATCTGATGATGATACCTCCCATCTCAGAGTCAACAAAGTGCTTTAAAGGGCATGAAGCACACCTCTTCTCCAGAAGAAATGCATTCTTCATGTGCCACTATTTCTAGTATCTGTTTGAGGATTTTTTTAACAAGTTAGACCACATATCCCAGCTTTTCAGACTTTTTCATTATCTAATTGTTTGCCTTATTTCTGCTCACATTTCTTAATGTTTTGCTTATAAAGTTTTAATACACTGTAAGAATTCATGAGAACTTTTTGCCAATGTTGCTGTGACTGGACTGGAGAAATTTCTGTGGTCACTTCTTGTATATTTCATACCAAGTAATTCTGAACTTAGTTTCTTTTGTCTGTTCTTCCTGATGATTTAAGATTAAACAGAATATTCATTCCACCAAAGGTACTTTGGAGTGAAGCTACAGCTCAATTTAGCTGCAAACAGTAAGGAACAGTTCGTTAACTGTAATATAAAGAACTAGTAATATTAAAGTTTTACTTTGATGATACTCCACAACTTGATGCTGATTTTATTTTGGCACCAGCATGCCTGTACCGATTTGAGTGAGGATGTACCAACCTTTTCAATTGTTCTGAGTGAGCTCCAGTACTGTCTGCCAGAGCTCCTTGTACATGTATGACACATTGCCTCTCTAAGCACTGCGTACCGTCAGTGTTGGACATAAAGCACTGAACTTTGGTAGCCAGAAAAGGAGTGGTTATGTTCTGTGTAAATCTCAATATTTCATTTAGCATCAAACTTAAGTAGGAATGATTAACAGCACTTCATAGTTGTTTAGAGTTTAACAATAGATCTTTCTGAATCCTCATTAGTACTTGTATAGAAATTACATAAATTGTATTTTGCAAAATTTAGAGTGAGCAGGATTCCTAACTGCATCTTCTCATATTTCTAAATCCTGGATCAAGTAAATTGCAAATCAGTATTAGTAAATAATGTCAGTAATAAATAGTAGAAAAAAAAAGGCAGATGGATAATGTGAAGCATCATTTCAGAAATAATGGCACAGTTTTAAATGAGAAGTCAAAAGACTATTTTACTTAGGCAAATGCCATGTTTTTTCTTAGAACATATGTTGATAATTTGGCAGAGGTTCATAAAACCTTTGCATAGTTCTTACAGTCTGATTCAGAGGCTGAGTTTTTTTACAAATGAATCTCACAATCTCAGATGGGCCATTTTAGGGGATTCTAACATCTGTTTGTTTACAATTATTGTTCAAGATACGCATCAATTTCCACGAAACTATTCATTTTGCATATTCACAGCTTTCTTTAAATTCCTTTCCCAGTTCAAAATGGCCAAATATGGTGTCTATCTGGAGGATAAACTCTTTTAAAGCTGTGAGTTTGTTGACAAAGAGCAAAGTACATTTTGATGGGTTTTAAATATTCTGCCAGCAGTTCAAAAAAGAAGTACATCAGAAGCAATCCAGACACTTTCACTCTTTACTTTGAATGTGCATCATCAGTGATGTCAGTGGGACTCTAGTAAAACAGTTGTTAATTAACTTCTGTCCCTTCTTTTGGCACTGCAGAACAAAATCACAAAATGTAGAAGCAACCTGAAGAGCAAACATTAGTTTGTTTGTTTCTTTATTAATAATTTATCTTGAAATGTTAATGATATCTTAAAGTTATCGAAATCTCCCAACCTGTGGCAACATTTCTAGGACTGGACCCCAATAATCTTGCTCCATCTGGATCATTATGATACAAGAATTAATGTAAGACTTGCTCCTGCAAACATTCGTGACGTAGCACACATTCAGTTTTGGCTGGCAGCTTAGATTTATGGTGTCCTTTTGAATTATACCTTTGAAAACAGAAAAGAAAGAGACTGCAAACCTAAAATTACATTAATTCTAGTTAATTCCCATTGAAGTTGGTTTATGAGCTCTCTTGCATGCAGTCAATCAGAAGATAGCCTTGATTCACATATATAGATCAGAAACACCTGAAACCCCCCTAAATCCCCTTATAATTCTTATCAAATCAGTTAGAAACCTCTATGGCATAAGCATTGAAACCCAGGTATCATTTTAACATCCTTAATTTAGTAAGGTCAATTGCTTTGTGAGTCAATAATTGTTTCTTCAATTTAAAACAAAGGCCACCACTTGCCTGTTTAGATTTCACTTAGTGAAAGGTGGTGTAGTGCCAGCACAGAGATTTGTTTTACACCAGTAGAAAGCAGAAGCTTTTTCTTGTGTTCTTCAAAGGGAGAACTATAGAGAGTGCTGTGCACCATCCTAGAAACAGCAACGTCAAGCTCCTTTGACAGAGAACAGTGTGATCTCACTCTGTACAGCCATCTCTGGTTACTTGGTTACTATCTTCTTCATGTAGCCTTTCTTTCTAAGTGTGCAGCTTCATACACCACTGACATCCCAGTGCCTGTGTGTTGAGCAAGATTGCCAGGGAAATTACACATATGGGAAAGGGCAATATAAATTTTGCAGAGGCAGGCAGGTTTGATTTTGAAATGTCCTAGCATCGAGAGCTTGACTAAGGACCTTCCCTGAATTGTTTTAGTTAATTTTTAAAGTGATCTCCTAGAGTTAGCAAACCCCAATAAACCTCTTTACATGTTGTGTTGATATTTATACAGGTTTTGTATGTGCTGCTCCTGGATAGCTGCTCTGCAACCTCACTCCTTTCATAGCTAGAAACTTCATTGTTATTTCCAGATTAAAATTATACTCATCTCTGTTGCAAATGGGGCCTTTTAAACAGTTCTCTTCCAACCTCTGATAGCATCTTTCCACTTCAGATAGAATCAGGTTCCCTCTAGTTTTCCTTATCTAAATTCAACAAGCTCCTTCATCATTTTGGTGTAGGTTCTTCTGAATCTACTTAATAAAGTCATTGATAATCATCCATCTCTACTGACAGTACTTCATATATGTGCATAATATGATCTCATTTACATTTTTCATTATCAGCATATCAGGAGCTCCTAATCATCCTGACATTGATTAGTGCCAGCAGTTAAGGTTGTAACCATTATCTTTTGACGGTGCATATTTATCTCACTGCTCTTACTTCTAATCCTGAAGGACATCTGACTTTTCCTAAATTTCAGTCTAATATTTATGTCTAAAAAAAACCAACTAAGACTAGCAAACAAACAAAACAGGAAAACACCCACCCACCCCCAAACAACACTGGGAAAATAAAAAACAACCCAAAAAACAACAAAATAACGGTGAAGTTATGGAATCCATATTAAAGTACCTCAGAAGTGAGTTCACTTAATGTAAAGAAATGAAGAGTTAAATGAAGAGTTAAAATTTCACTTAATGTAAAGTTTAGAAGAGTTACAATTGAGATCCATGTTTCTCAGCATGGCTGTATAATTGAATGGACGATTTTTTTTCATTTAGCTGACCAAGGTATTTTTAGACTTCAACTATTTTTGGAAACACAGGAGACTTGTAGTAGAATGAAGGACATAAAAGACAGGGAAAAGTAACAACCAGTGTAATTTTATACTGTGAAAATAAGGCACAGGATTCCCATGTTGAAAGCAATGCTCATAAAAAGCAATGTATGCCACAGGATGTTCTTTCCTAGTCATATCAGGTCATCACTTGAAATATATATGCTACAGACTAACAGGTATCGTGCCTTCTAAACCCCCTGAAGGAGTGCAATATTGGAGCTCACCATAGGGCCTTCCTCCTGCAATATCTGAGATGCACAGTCACCGCATCATTCAGGATAGAAGGCCAGGTTGCTCTGGCACCAGCTGATTTTTTTGTATGAAGAACTAAGATTTCACAGCATTTCTGGGCGACTTTTTTTCAATTTATTATTTCACTAAAGTGAAATTCTTTTTCTTGTCTCTAATCAAAATTCCCCACCTTCCAACTTGTATCCATTGCCCCTCATCCCATTACTGTGCACCTTTGAAAGGGCTCCATTATCTTTGTAACCCCCCAGTAGCTACCAGGTAGCTGAAGACAGGAGGGATGTCCCTCTCAGTCTTCTCCAGTCTGAACCAGCCCAGTTCTCTCAGCCTCTCTGCTTCTACCATGAGTGTTGTCCCTCTCACCATCCTGGTGGCTCGTTGCTGGACTCACTTCAGGTCATCAGTTTCTTTCTTGTCCTCAGGAGTGCAAAGCTCTGCATGGTACCTGGGAAGGGTTTCAGAAGTGCTGAGCACAGGGGGAGGGAAACAGTTCCCATGGCTTGCTGGCCACACTCCTGCTAATGCAGCCCTTGGATGCTATTCACATTCAACTTGTTGCCTACCAGCACCCCCTTTTCTACAGAGCTGTCTTCCACCCAGTTGTTCCCTGGCCTGTACTAGTACCTGGGATTATTTCTTCCCGGATGCAGAGCTTTGCCACTGTACAGGATCCCAATACACAGACCAAATGAATCTGATGCTCTTAGCCCAGAGATACTATTGACCCAAAAGCCCAACTCTTGCACTTATCCTTGTAGAACAGTTCACAGAGCATGTGAGCAGTTTCAGTGAACAGATGGTTAGTATTTGTAGCCAGTTCATAGTTACATTCTTCTTAACTTTTTGTATAATTTTTCAGTTTTGACTTGGAAGGTTTTATCTGGATGATTTTGTTTAAAACTGGGTCTTAAATTAAAACTGGGCTGAACTTCCAAAATGTCTCATTAGACGGTAAAAAGATCTTATTATAAGGACAGGCATCTGGAGCTGTGTGGAGAAAGAGCAGATGCCTTGCAATTATCTTAAATTCTGTGTGCCTTTAACAACAAGCATGCCAAACAACTGTGCTAGGTCAAATGAGAAACCCACATAACCATAGATTAAATTTGTCATGAGAGTAATACTGATAGTATTTTTAAGCTGAGGATATTTCTTTTTTACCAATGACAAAGAAACAGAACAATGAAACCCATAAACTAAAACCCCATCAGGTATGCATGAATAACTTTCAAGCTATTTCAGTGTATCAAAGGAAAACAAAGGTGCAGAGTTTAGGAAGTTCTCAAAGAACTGGACTTTGCCTGAAATGTGTGGAAGCTCTGCTGAGCAAGCAGAGGTGGGTGGGGAATGGTGACTTAGATTAGAAGATACCTGAAATCTTAAAGGAGAGTTCCCAGAGGAAGTGGAAAAAGAAGACTGTCTTTGAAATAGAGAAGAAAGTCATTGCCACCTTTCATTCTTAAAACCAGCACATACTAGGAGCCTCAGTGAGCATGCCAGTCCTGGCAAAGCAAAAGTGTTGAACACAAAGACTACTTTTTTCAAGTAAATGAAACATTGGCAGAGCTTGGAGGTGGAGAAGAACTAAAATAATAGGATGAGAGGTTCAGATTGGAGAATGAGGACTCAGTGCCATTAAAACCTCTTTGCAGCATTGAGTTGTATAACCCATCCATGCTCATTTTCCAAGCAGGATGGGAAAGTTACTAGAAATTATTATACAACTACGTAAGAACTTGTACTATATTTTCATGCAAAGATATGAACTAAGGCTAAAGGACCGGTAGAGGCAGCGATAGCCAATGTGTTAAGATTGAAGGGTCTGAGTACTTCAAGATCTCTGCTGTTAGAGCAGTGTCACCAATAAACATGGGCTGCTGGAGGGTGATTCTCAAAAAAAAAAGTATCTTTGAAGAGATGCAATACTTTTTTTTCCTTTCTTCTCATTAAAGGTTTTCTGATTTCACCAGAAGAAGTCCAGTTATATTGCAGTTATACTGAGTCTTTTATTTGATTTTCATAGCCAAACTCTTAGCTTTAGTTCCCTTTTTCATTAAATATCAGATGAAGTGGAACTGGGCAGAGACTGCATGTGACATTTCTACATAAGAAAATGAAACTTTTTTACAGTCATGCATTTATGCAAGGAATGTTTTGAAGCATTAAATGAAAAAATTGTTTATCTGCTAGATCGATTAATATGAAAGTTATACAGCTTCTTACTGGAGTCAGTCTACTATCTTTATATTTCAACTTTGGCAGGGGGAGAGAAACAGTGCAGTTGTTGAAAAATGTATTCAATACGACCTCAAGTCTTCCAGAAGTGAAAGCAACAATCTGAGTGAAATCAAATATTTGAGTAGGGACATTTTTATCTTTTCTGCACTTTTATTTAGAGCAAGAGAAGAAATAAATGGACATGGGAACAAAGAATGAAAGATAACACAAAGTATAAAATGATCAACAGGAAAAAATAGCTATGATTTAGATATTTCTTTCACTTCTGCCATGCTAGATTAGACCTACCTGGTTCACAACAAAGGAAACCATTTCAGCTCTATTAACAGTTTTCTCTCTACGTAGCTCACCCTAATGGATTGCTGCAGTAACACTGTCTGACCTCAAAAGATAAAACCCCATCAGGTCCGTAGAACTTTTTAGGTCACAGTACATGACAAGGAAACAGTTACAGATGAAAATTTGCAAGTATGATTTGTCAAGACTTTTTATTATAAAAAGGAAAAAAAATGCACTCAAGCTCACAAATACATCTTATCTCTGACATTTTCAGGTTTGATACTTAAATCGTAATATGCCTTTTAATAAAAGCAAAGAGAAACTAAGAAAAGTATTTTTTATTATTTTTGCTTTATTTATGCAGAAAACATCTATCTTGTCTTATAATCTTCTTGATTAAAGATTTTAAGGTAGAGATTATGTTCTTTAAGAATCCTTAATCTTTAAGAGATTCAAAAATTGATAGTTAAATTGTGGTGCCACTTTCAATTGTATTTTCTCATTCCACATTGTCTAAAGCTACTCAGGAAAAGTAGATGCTGCCCCGGTTGAACAGGTTATCATGTAAACAGCAACATCCGTATTTGTTCGATGTATATTTGGCTTTATTGAGATCTCTTGCTTATGTACAAAGCGTAAGGGATAACAACCGATCTTTCTGGAAAATGTTCTCATTAATTTTGAAACAAATATTCACTTCTGTTTCTTTTGTGCAAGCACTCAATCAATATTTCATAGCTGTATTGACAGCCTGGTATTTTTAGTGTCTTAATTACTTTTGAGTAGTTTTGTCTCAGTCTGTTACCTTAAGCTTTTCAATTATTTTCCGAGTCTCAGATAAGCTTTACTGTAAGACTTAATATTTTCATTTATGTATTCATTAAAGGTAGCATCAAAATCAATCCTTCATTAAGATCTGCTGAACAAGGCTGCTAGGAAAATGTAATGCTATAACTCAGTCCAGTATGAATCAAATGCTTAATGGAACTATCTTCTGATTACTAATGTCTCATTAGCAAATGTATGAAAGGAAAATTAATCTTAGTAGATGCTTATCAGGTTAAAGGAAATCATAAGGGGTGTATTTATTTTTCTTCCAAGAGCTGAGACAATCAAGAAAAAAAGCACAGAAATCGCTTAAGCAGAATCCTGGAAATAATACTGTACATGCAAATTATGATAGCGAAGGGCAGATCTGAACTTTCTCAAAGCTCATAGCTGTTCAGAAACAGATTTTAGGATGTTTCATATCAGCTTAAATGGAGGTGAAGTGGAAAGCAAATATTTAATATGAGCCTGTGGATCCCACAGATCCAGTACAAGCGTTGGTACAGATAATTTTAACTGAATCTACCTTTGAAAATGTGGGATGAACTGACTCTGATTATTCATTTTTTTACTTACTCTGCTGCTACCTTGGGACAAATAAAACCTAAATTCATGGATGCATCTTCCGGATGATCTTCCACAATGAAGGAAGAGTTGGTTGTTGCATCTGCTTATTTTCAGACAGACAATGATAATATTTTTGCATTATAACTTAGGATGGCATTTATCAGACAAATGCTAATCATTCTACCTTCACTTTATAGACAACAGTAAAAAAAGAGGCAATTCTCCAACAGAATTCCTCTTGTCCTAATGACATATGTAAAAGAAGCCAGATTATTTGTACCCAAGAAATGCTGTTTTTTTTCTCCACGGATTCTAAATGAAGCTGTTTACAGTGTCAGGGAGGCTACTGCAGTTATAGAAGTCTAGTTTGCAAATGTGTAAATGTTAATGTGATGAAACCTATCACTAATTGCAGTTTGAACTTCATTTGCAGAATTTTTTTTGCTTTATAGCCCAGATTTATTTGAATGGGCATATCTTGAAATCTATGGCTGCAGCTCAGGTTTTGGAGAATTTTCAGATCTAGGGAGACAGGCAAAAATCTTACATTACATGTAACAAAGAGATTTTACTGCATCACTTTAAAAGGAGAGGAAGCATAAAAAAATCAAATAAAACAAAATAGAAAAGCAGAATTCATGTGTAAAGTTTTCTGTGTTGTTACAGGCCGCTATATAGGTGCATCCTGTGTCCAGCTTATATTACATATTTGAAGTTAAGTCCTGAAGTTATGCAGACATAAAACCCTTGAATACTTCTACTGACTTGAAGAATTCAATGTAATCCTCTGATTTCAGCGCCTCGCCTCCTTCAGTTCTCATTTTTCTAGCAGCATTTCTGCTCCTATTTTTAAGAGCCCTGTCATAAGTTCATAAGGCCCATTTCAGTAGAAAAACACTAACTACCATTCTTTAATATTTTAGTGAGAAGTGGCATCTGTTATTAGCTGTACTAACCGTCTCATCTCAGGTCTTTATTAGAGAAAGTTTTGACAATAATAAAAGCACTCTTGGCTTTCCAGCTATTACCTATCAATAGCTTTCCCTCTCTGTGAGACAAAGTCCAGTTTTGCTCGGCTCCACGCACTGCCAGCATGCTCCTGGAAACATTTCTTATCAGTGCTGGTAATATCTTGCTCACCAAACCTGATTTAGTGTGAACATCAGCAGCTTCGTAAGACAACAGTTTGCCTCTACCAAGCCTGGCTCTACCACGCTTGTTTTCCCTGAATGTTCCTCTCCTTAGGCTTAGGTACGTGGAGGGCATTTGTCTACATCCAGACTTTTCAGGTGTCTTGCTGCTCTCTCATTAGCTCAGTTCCTTAGATGTATCTAACACTGGAAAATTATTTGTGTCCGCTCCATCCTGGGGGCTGCTATTCACGGGCTGATTCTTTGGGTGACCTCAGCCAATCTATGCTCTGGCAGGTGTGAAAATAGGGAACCTAATCAAGAATAAAAGTGTCAGTATGTTCTCATCCCTAAGGGGGAAAAAAAAAAAAAAACCACAAACGAAACAAAAAAAGCAACAAAAGAATTTCACAAACTCCCACTTAAATGAAAGCCCAGCGAAACATCATCGTCAGGGTATGCGCTAAAAGTAATAGGGATAACCATTCAAAAAATGGCATTTGAGAATGAATTCCAGAGAGAGAAGAAATCTCCTTTTTTCACAAATAGAATCTGAACACCTTTGCTAAATTGACTGGTATTGAAAAGGAGAGACATGCACAGTCAAAAAAATGGCCCTAAATGCATTTTTAGGTCAAGAGCAACATCCTAAATTCTGTTTGCAAAGTCCCGGGTAGCCAAGGAAAACTATGGAGCCCATATGGCACCAAGACAGTCACCTAATGCACCCTAATTAAGAGAATGTCACAGTTTGCATCAGCTCTCTTGACCCATGATTTTGAGGGACATCCTGAATGAGAACAGTCTAGAGACTGTTTGCATACAGAAGTGTTGAAACCACCTGCTTAGTAAAGGCAATTGTCCTGGTTACTATTGCTACCATCTGTATTTCGTAACTGCTGAAGTTCACCAACTAGGAACTGAATTAACAAGAAAAAGAAAATTGACCAAATAATTCTGTAAAAATGGAATTTTTCTCTTGTCATAGACTCTGGTTGCTAGCCTGGTTAGGCAGGACAGGCCTATCTTAGTAAATTTGTTCATACCCTCATATAAGATAACGTGTACAGAAAGTCATTGTAAGGCACAAGAGATTTGGGACAGGGATCATTAGCACCATATCCTGAGTTTATTGCTTTCATGAGGTCTTTCTGCTGGTTGATCTGGGAGTAAGAAACAACTGTCCTTTGAAAACACTCCACATGAAAAATTTTCACCCTGATGGATCCTTCTGCCACAGCTGCAAGCAAGTTACCACCATCTCACCCCTGTTACTGAAAGTAGAGCGTGCATTTTGCATCAACAGAATCATAAGGCACAGCACCCTTCAGAAACTCCCACTATTGATACAGATGTGCAGAACTTCACATTTAATCTTTATCTGCTTTTAAGCATGTCTTCAGCAATGGATGTGCTGTATCACATCTGAAGTTTTAAAAGCCGCTGAGAATCCTGGTATGTGGTTTTCATAAACTCATTTGAAATTAAAATTTCAGTTGAATAACTGATTTAGAAAAAATCCATTATTCTGCAGTGCATTATGTGGCAATAATTGAGTGACAAATTTCAAGTTACAAAGTGTAAATATTTTTGCCTGGGAACTCTGAGGAAGTGCTCATATTGCGTAACTTTGCAAGTGTTTCTTTTACCACTGATATGGAAGCAGTTAATGAAATTTCTTCAAAATATTGTGGGAGAAGTTGGATCTGAGCAGATACCAAAGTCTAAAAGTTCTCACAACTTAGGGGTAGTCCTGAAATGGGTTCTTTAACAATCTGCTGTCCAGCTTTCTCCAATCAAATAAAATGTTCTTTATTTCAAAGCTATGCAGTGGCACACAGGTAAAGACAGTGCACATGTCAGGAGCTTGTTGTATGAGATACTAGGATAGGAAGCCAAACTCTGAAATACTGTTGGTGTCCACACCTGGCTTTGCCATTGACTGATTGTACAATACTGAATAGTTAATTTAGACAGAAAAATTAAAAGGCTTTTAAGGAGTTAAGGATTTTAAGGGTTGATAGGTAAAGACTTTTATAATCCTTTGAAGGAGATTCTCAGACAGTGAGTACATGTTCATACGGAAGTCTCATCAGGGATTTGGCAATGCCAGATGCATGTGAAAGAAAGCAATGCTAAATAAATAGTTCTGCAACCAATCCACAACTAGTTGTGCTGGATTATTTCCTCATTCTAGAAAGTCAACCTTTTATTACAAAAGTACAACCTATAAGTTATGTCATTTTATTTCCTGAAAATTCCCTACAAATTCCAAAAAAGAAAAACCATTTGTGTAATAAAAATGGATGTGGGAAAAACACTTTATTCTGGAGAGACATTTTAAGCAATGGGAAAGAAAAATGGAAGAAAGATTTTGTTCTAGTTGCATTCAATTTCCAACAGAATACTTGGTAGACAAATGACTGGGGCCATAACCTTAATTGTTCAAACCTATTAAGCAAATTAATCTGTGAATTTATTCAGAAGTACACCAGGTTCTCTCTTACAGTACTGGGCTTTGAAAGTTCACAATAGGTTTCACATGAGAAGCATGAGACTGATGCTGGCAGTCAGTTTATTTGCTTAGGTTGGGACAGGAGCAAGAAGAGAAACACTTCAAATATTTACACTGCATAAAATAATTTAATCACATCCATTAAGTCTGTGAGACTGAATCAAATCACAGAAGCCTGTAGCATTGGTGGATTGCTATTCTCTGCAGAATTATGAGGAACATTAATGACTAACACTTGATTAATGCTGTTAATTTAATGATTAAAAAAACCCCACAAAGATCAATAAGAATTATTGCCTGTAACACCTAGAGGGAAATTAGATTGAAATTGTTTGCGTGATTCATGATTTTTTCATTAAAGTTCTCTACCTACTGTAAAATCTGTACAGGTGTAAAAGCTGTGGTGATCATTTAATACACCAGCAGGGCACCTCAGATAGGAATTTGTACAGTAAAGTGATCTTAGCATGCATTCCCTGAGATATTGCACTGTTCTCTAAGCCTGAGAAGTGCAGACAGTTCAGTCGGTAGCCCCACACCTAACCAAGAAAGGAGCTTTAGAGGCAAATCCATGTCCTTCACTGTTTCAACTTTTAGATCTGACAGTTCCATTATGCTAATCTTTTCTGCTGTTAAAATACCTTCTTAAAAATACAGTTTTGTGAAAATTGTTTAATTCTGACCTTTGAAAGCACACATTCTCTCCCTCACGAGATTCTGGGGCTTTTTTTTTTTTTTTTCTTTGGTATAATTATGACCAGAATTACATCAATACAAGGAAAAAAACTAAACAAACAAACAAACAAAACCCCCCCAAAAAAACCACCAAAACCAAAACTCCACAACACAGAAAGAACATTACAGACAGATATCTTTCCCCCCACCCCCTCATACTTTTTCTTTGGAGGAATAGAAAGAATAAGATCTACATTTCTCTATGGAGATGGGAGGATGTGAAGGTTTGTTTTCTGATTTTGAAATTCAAAGAAGTATACATGCTTTTTTTGCTTTAACAATAAGAACAAGCAGAGGTATGTATAAGACCCAGTATTTGCAAGAAGTAGTAAAGTCATTGTCTGCACCATCTCAAAACAACTTGTGAATACAGGTAAAATTCTCTAAATAATTCTTTTAAGAGTGTTCAGTTTAGAAACATCAAACAATACTAACTGGGAAGAAAGCAGAGTTGTCTTTATATTTTGTAGTCCAGACATCAGAGATATCATGAGGTGAAATTCAGATTAATTGTTTCTTGTATTTCTTGTGGCTTTAAGCCCCTTTCGGGTATAATCACAGTTATGTGTCCCACCTCTGCTTCTGTGACAGCAGTTTTATTTTACACTGCAGGCTTGAACAGGAATCTCTAGCATAGTGAATGAGGGATTATACAAGCTCCATCCACATATGATAACTTCATTTACAAAATAAATATATTCTGTTTGCATTCAATTTTCTCCCTCCTGTAACATAGGATATGCTCTTTGAACAAAATACCCTGGATGAATAGTACTCTGGAATACTTGTGTTCTTCTCACAATCAGTGACTCATAAAGCTGACTGGGTCATCTGAAAACATTTTGGGTGTAGACAAGGGCATAGATGAGGGCTTCTGAAGCAGTATTACAGGTCTGGGAAAAAACTAATTTAGTTTTCAGAGATCAGTTGCAGATTGTTAGATCTGAAGTTAATAGAAGTATGGAAACTTGTGAGACAGTCAAGCTAGATTTTTATTAGCATGTTGCTATCTCCAAGGAGAGACCTGAGTTGCACAGAGGAGCTCTGGGCATTCTGTGTCTCATCAGTCCCTTAAAAAAACATGGATTATAGGTAAAATTTGCATTCTATTTTTCTGCTTATCTGGCAACTTGAGACACAAAGCAGTTAATTTTTAACCTGTTACAATAAATAAGCTTGCTTACTAATTTTGCTTTTTAATGATTCCCTCAGGCTCTCAGAAACAAGCATTTGACATACTGAATCTCTGTGACTGGAGAAGATAAATAATATATGCATGTTTAAATGGCTTAGTCGTGTAGGGTTTTCTGCTATATTGTGATTCAAGCAAGCTGTCTGCAAGTCATTGTTGAGAATTTGCGATAATATACTTTTTCTTGAAAGCTAGGAATGAAGGTTTCAGCAGTGTTTCCATTTTTTGTTCCCTTTTTCTCTTCATGTATTTTGAGTCTCTTTTCCTTTCCTTTTTGTTTTCATTCCTTCCTCAGTTTCTGTTCTGTGCTTCAAGCGCAACAGAATTACTTTAATCTTGCTCTTCGTTTGTTAAACATGATGTGAACAGAGTACTACTTGAATCTGAAATGACCTTTGAAGAATAATAAGCCAGTAGGTATGAAACAGGCCTAAAAGGATCCTCTTGGAGATGATCCAGTTTTATCACCTGAATTTTAAATAATGCTTCTTTTCCAGTATCACAGACTACAGTGCTAGAACATCATAGAATGACAATGAGGTAAAAAGTAATAGGGACATTCCAATCTGACTGACGTATAGTAATATATGTAAAAATAAAATTTAGATATTTGCATAAAATAAAAATGGGTAAGACAACAGAGTGCCTGAAACTGCCTTTGGAAAAAACATTGAAGAACTTTTCTGTATTCCAAACAAACTAATTTAAGCTACTCCCAGCAATAAAATTGTACTGACATTTTCATATCTTGGTTTGAGGCCAGTTCCAGGTACAAGCCCTAGGCCTGCCTGCAAAAATATTTTGTAATAGCCTATTTCAGAGGCTTTTGAAGGCCTTAAAAATGTATATTTATTAATACTAGAATGTTTTTGCACAGGGTAGAAATAAAAGTTGCATTACCTTCTTGGTAGGTCCCTCACCCACATCTCACAGTTCATGCCTAGTCTCTCTATAGTTCATTTCTATAGAGGTGGCACAAATTTAAAGTAGCCACTTCACCCATAGCTTATTCTAGGTTGTTTCTTGGGAGGAGGGGTGGGGGCTGTGGAGTTGGGGCAGGGATGGGACAAGGGAGGTCTCATTGCTGTAACGAGTTCCTGGAATAACTGTGCCTGTACTAGAGATGTTAGCATTCCTGAGACTACTGCTGACCTTTTCAGCATGATCCTTTGCACTAACAAACTGTTAAACTGTGCCCTGGAGTGAGCTTGGGCGCTCCAGCTACTGCTTTCTCAAATACTTCTGGTGGAGAGCGGGGGTGCATCATCTGGGGTCATTACCAATAGGGAGTTTGCATGTAGATACTGATTTTTAAGCAAAGAGATTCTACTTATTTATGTGCTGCTTTGCCTTGGTACAAAGGAAAATGCTTGGATGTACTTCATTTACTGATAAAAAAGATTGCTGTACCCTGTACATTTGCTTTTCCAGTAGGCTTGATGACTCTATATATCATTAGGCACTGTCTTTTGAGGCTTCTGCTGACAGTCTGAAAAATCCCTTTTCCTCCTTCTGATTAATACTTTGCAGATTTTTGTGGTAAACAAGCCTGCATCTCATTTCTTCTTGAGCTTCACAGACAGCATATATATTCTTGACATGAACCCTAACAGTATTTCCATTTTTGCTGCTCTGTCAACAGGACACATCTATACCTTTCCCAGCAAAAGGACCTTATACCATTATAGCCCTGTCTTCTGCTTTACCTATTTCTAGGGTTAATCACGGCCATGATTCGATCAGGCTTAATGAATTTTATCTCTTCCTGCCTACAGCTAAGAAGCCTTAGTTAACCAAAGATCAGAACAGGTTCCAAGACACAATGATGGAAGATCTTCTGATGAATATAATACTGGTGTCTCAAAGAGGGACTGAAAGTCCATAACACCTCAGAGCTAAGTTGAACAGTACTTGATTAATGTTTAATGGTTTCAGTATTTGAAATTAAGCATTCTATGCAGTTCTAAATATTGATCTGGTTGACTTTTCACTGGAAAAAGAAGTTTTGAAAAATGGTACTTTTAAATGTCACAGTATTTCAAACGCGATAAATCCGTGAACTGGGTTCTACAGAGAGACATGTCAGATTAAGCAGATGCAACTGAACTTTATCACCAAATAAAGATCTTCAAACGTTGGCACAGAAGGATTTTATAATACTGAGTGTATATGTACTGAGCATGGGTCTCATTGCTCCATATAGCAAGTCAGATCAAGAGCTGGCTCGTGGTTTCTTTCACAGCAAGTCAGTGACATGCAGTGCTGAGAGAGCTGACAGAAAGGGTCTGGAGTGCTAAAAGCAAGCATACGGGGAAGGCTGGCAAATGTCAGTGATGCTCTGGAGAATTGGGAAAGCTGGTCAGGCTGTGGGATTTGGGAAGTTTTGGGGTGTTAATGAGTTGAGGAATGGGCAGAGGAGAAGATTATGTGAAGATAAGTGTGATGTCAGAATGACAGACTTGAGAAAACCCATCGGGAAGCAGGGGGAAGAAACCCTGTCTCTCCCTCTAACCCTACTTTTAGTTGTTGCCTTGCTCTTGTGACCCTTTTTTGCTGTCTCTGGTCCCTGTTATACAAGATTTGTCAGCACCATCAGAATAGCAGAGGAAACAGAGGTCTGTGCAAGCAGGAGGTGAGGACTGAGGCTATATATACTGCTGTAACAGCTGTCTGTTCTATACAATTGTATGTTTTAAGCAGCAAATGCCATTCTTGCTTTTCTAACAAAGCTAAATATTATATCTAAATGTTATACTATATAATAGTATATTGCTACTAGATTACCAAAAGTACTGATACAGAATATTTGCTTTTGGAAATCATTTTAATTTCACCTCTCCCACTGAGAGAGAAACCTTTCTGCTTTCTTAGCACTGGAGTACCCACTGGCAAAGCTGTGCTGAGACTGTGTCCATGGATATAATGATAGACTTTATGGAGATCTGCAGAGGTTCCAAAATAGCTACTCAGGAGAAATATATGAACAAGACAGATGAAACAGCAGAGCGTGAATATTTTACTATTTTACTTTTTGAAGAACCCAGGAGATCTCTCTGTTACCATCACTTTTGTCTTGGAAAAAAATGGCTTCAGGTTTTCTGTTCTTTCATTTTTAACCATATATGTACTTTATTTTCCTTTTCCTTTGAAATATATTCCATAAGGATGAGCAGGAAACAGGAAACAAGTGTATAGATCTTGCAGAGGGAAAAAATAGAAGATTTTGAGATTTTAAAGATTTTAAAGATGATTTAAAAAAAAAAACAGAGCTTCTAGTTCCTTCTAATCTTGGTGGAAACCTTTAGAGCATGAAGCAACTGTACTCAGTTGTACAGTTGACAAGCTATGTGGGAACAGCCACTGTATTTTTAAGTCTGTTTTAATAACTTCTTTTGATCAGGTATTAATTTTTTTAAAACAATCCATGTCTCATAGCAATTGTGATATAACTTTCGATACTTAGGTACATCTACTTTAAAATAGGAACGTTCTATATATATGTTTCCTTCTTAAATGTTGATGGCCCTTTTACTGATGAGGTTAGCCATCCAATTGGCAGTCTCAGCAAGCCCATGACAGCTGCTACTTTCCTTAACTTGGGAATGCAAGCATCACAGCAGTCAGTGTTTCTGTATTGATCTATCTTTCTCCTTCATTCCACTTCATGATAAGTCTGCATCTGATCATGGGGGATGAAAGAATTTATTTCTAACGAGAGTGAAGCTAATAAACACAAGCCACTGCCTCCCTGAAGTAAGAATGAAATAAAATCCCATGTGCCCTACCCTGATCATAACTAACAAAGCTATCATTGGAATCAGCCTGAAATAATCAAAAAGAACTAAATATTAGTGATGCACCTTTCATTTGTTTTGTTTTGCATATGAGACAGGCAACATGAAGAAACATTTTGAAGGTGGAGTGACTTACGGTGGATTAGGGTTACCATATGCTATGTTTCATGTAATTTTTACTTCTTTGTGATTGTTATGCCAGTGCAAATGAAAGTTGATTTGTATGCCTGTCTTTATCTAGTGAAGAAAATACTTTACACACCAGTTTTGAATAAAGCACACAACTTGCAGATAATAATATTATCATGGAGTTGATTCAGCCTTCTTCAAAATATTTATGGAAAAAATATTTTTCCACTCTTTGCCAAATCATTAGTTAGAATTTCAATAATAATTCTAAATTTTTACCAATTGGAAATCATACATAGGCAGGTAGAAAGTATCTTCTGTGGTTTTTTCCCAAAAATATTGCAAAAAGCTTTAAAGAAACTTCAGTAGAGAACATTTTTGAATATGAAAGAAAATCATTTAATTTGAATATGATGTATCTCTATTATTTGTGTGTGTGTGTGATTATAGCAGTGTTGTAGGGCTCGTTAAAAATTTCAGGTTCAGCAAAAAATTTTTTTTCTCATTTTTATTTCTGCTCTACTTTGTTAATTTCTTTTTATTTTTGTCAGATGCCATATGAAGATTGTATGCCAATTTCTTAAATAACTAGCAGCATTTATAGTTGTTACACTGTGGAAACAGGAAGAGGAAGTTAAGTTTTGATTCAGTAGTAGATGGGCTCTTTTTCAGTCCTGGATTGTTTTTTAAGTGTATTTCAGATCTCTTCCTTTCAGTGCGTCCGTTTTTTTTTTATGAAAAGGTAGTTGATGGTCCACTTATAGATTTGTCCTGACATGGGATATTCACTCAAAAGTGAAAGCAAGGAAGTCTTCTTGGGCCTCACTGCATAAGCACAGCCAGAGAAACTACAAGACGGCTCCTTAAAGCTTCCTTCAGCAAGTTTTACCCAGAGTTGATGGGAAGTCTATGTAATCTGAATACATGATCTTGCCTTTGAAGCAGAAGCCCTATGGTAATATTTGTAGAACGAGCATAAGAGACATTGTAGCAATATATCCTACAACTTTCAAAACAGACTAGGGCTGTCTGCTTTCAGGAAGACTTTTCTTTAGTTTGATTTAGCACTCTGGATTTCTACACTGTCAGAAGACAGGAGCATAACAACATGAAAAAGGCAATACTGGGTCAGACCAAATCTGACAGAGATGTCTGATATTCCGCCTCTAGAGCCAAAAGCAAATGCCTGTTGCTGTGAAAGTATGATGTGAAAGAGTGCAGTCTCAGATCATGAACTCTTTTCTTCTCTTGTTTGCTTCTCTTTCTTTATCTTTTGCCAGTCAAAAATGTCCATGCAGAATGGTTTTCTTCTGGAAAATGTGATTTGACAGAATTGAGACACAGCATGGTGATGTGTTGATTTAGTAGAAGATTAGAGTGGAGAATAATCAGGCAGGCTTGCAGGCTAGGCTTGAATCCTGAGGCTGCCCAGACTTAGAACCAAGATGCATAAAAAGACAAACTGAAACTTTCTAAATTAGCCTGAAGCATAATGCACATGCTTTAGTCTTGCAAAATAAACTAAAACCTTTGATACTTATCTTGAACTAGGCTATTTTTTAAAGGGGATGAAAACAATTTTCTGGACAGACTTAATCTTTTGCTTCTGATACATGAATGGATGATACATAATGATTGTTTCTCCTTCCCCTTAGCTTGGCACTGATACACCTGTTTCTCCAGTGGTGCAGTCTCTAAAGCTTGTGTTCTGTGAAGCAACAGCAATCCTGTTTATATACAGACTTACAACAAACATTTAATCCCAAGATTAGTGTGCTGTCCTGCCTTTATTTATTCATGCAAGCAGTACTGAAGGTGTTGAAGACTGGCAGTTGACTAACTGTGGGAACCAGCAGTAAAAGCCCTGGTACTAGAGGTGAGGAGCAGTTTTCAAGGATGAATATTATGAGCTAATGTTCCACTGGACTTCAAGTGGGCAAAATCATGGCAGAAAGGAAAAAACAGGAAAAGGAATTAAGAAACAGGTATTACAAATACTGGAAGCTCTATGAAGACTTGAAAAAAAGGAATTACAACAGCATATGGTTGTTTTCCTAGAAGCCGAGAAATTATCTAGTAGTTGGACCTAAATCTTTGTGCAAAAATTGAAATATTACATGATGCACTAGAAAACTCAAATTGAAGAATCCCAGTCTAAACTGCTAGGACAAAACAAGGGGAATCAGATTGCTTCCTATTCAGTAAATTACTTCCTTCAGCATGGATCTTCCTGAGATAAACTGTAATAGAATCTTAAGGATCTGAGACCTTGTCTTGAGAAGGAATCATATGTGTAACAAAGCTGGTTGAACAAGATTTTACTACGTCACAGTTCCTAACAGTTTAGAATTTTATTTCTCTATGAGAAGCCACTGCTGGTTTCCTATGAGAAACCACTTCAACAGTCAGTCAAAGCCAGTTTTTCATTTACTACATAAGATAAAAAAGCAAATGAAAAGAGATGTTTTCATTTACTTAGTCTTCAAATCACTTCCATAATGGACATAAATGCTAGTACTTATAGTCAAAGAGAAGTGCTGACCTATGAACACCAAGTCATGACTGTATCATAGAATCATAGAATCATAGAATAGTTCGGGTTGGAAAGGACCTTAAGACCATCTAGTTCCAACCCCCCTGCCATGGGCAGGAACACCTCACACTAAACCGTGCCACCCATGCCCTGTCCAACCTGGCCTTGAACACTGCCAGGGATGGAGCATTCACAACTACCCTGGGCAACCCATTCCAGTGCCTCACCACCCTTACAGGAAAGAATTTCTTCCTCATATCCAATTAAACCTTCCCCTGTTTAAGTTTGAACCCATTACCCCTCGTCTTATCACTACAGTCCCTAATGAAGAGTCCCTCCCCAGCATCCCTATAGGCCCCCTTCAGATATTGGAAGGCTGCTATG
>JANRGW010011870.1:0-22020 GCA_024733675.1 Psilopsiagon aymara
GGGCTGAGGGACACGCAGCGGAGTAGAGGCCAAAGACCCCCATCTCCACCCGGCCAGCAGCAGCACAGGCCCAGGACTCTTGCATGCACTGGAGCCCACCCTCTGGCCAAGCAGCAGCAGGACAAGAGGTGCTCACCTGCATGCTGTAGGGCTGGTAGCCCATGTAGCCCATGGCACCCGACTGGGGGGCTTGGGAGATGGCTGGGATGCTCTGCGACTGTGAGGCTGCACTCTGGAGAGAAGCAGTACCAGCTCGACTCAAACCAGCACCCCAGGAGCAGCAACACTCCCAATGCTGCACTGGAGATGGCGCAGCATCTTCCCTCTGTGCCATGTGGAGCCCAGACCAGCCCTGACCACAACCCACTCCCACTGTGAGAGCTGCAGCAGATGCAGAGGTGGGACCAACTAGGCCATCCTCCCTTCCCAGAGATCCCACTGCCAGATCCCCGAGCCCTGCAGAAAGCCCCAGCCCTCACTTGCCTGGTAGCCCTGTGTTGAGGTCGGCTGGTAGGATGAGTACGCAGGGGTGGTGGTGGGCACCGTGGGGCCCTGCTGCACCGCCTGCCCACTGCCTGCCCCTGCCTGGTACATGTAGGCATTCACCATGCTGGGATCTGTGGCAGGGAGGTAGAGGCTGAAGCTACCGCTTTGCCCTCAGCCTCCACCCCAGTGGGCTCAGCTGGGCACGTACCTGTCCCCGCGACCGGCATGGTGGTGTACGGCCCAGTGCTCCCCTGCGCTGCCTGGTTCATGTACACGCCATGCATGGGAGAGCCCTCCACCGAGCCGGCCGGGCTGAAGGTGCCAGGGAAGCTGCTGGGCCCAGAGGGCTGGTAAATCACCCCCCCAGCTGTGGGCATGGCCTGGAGCTGTTGAGGGAAGAAAAGCAGCTCTAGGCCAAGTCCCCTAGGACTGGGCAGGAGGGTCTCTGGCCCTGCAGACGTACTTGGGCATAAGGCAGGGAGAAGGCTGGCATCTGGGCTCGCATCTGGATGGTCTGCTTTTGCTGTTCCAGGCGCATCTGCCTCTCCTTCTCCTGTTCCTGCAGTCGCTGGATGGCCAGCTGACGCTGCATCTCCAGGTATTCCTGTCGGAAAAGGTCTGTGATGGCAACAGACCAGGATGCTACAGCATCCCTCCCCTGCCAGGGCAGCCCTGGGGCAGAGGAGGCAGCAAGCCTGATGTGCCCTACATACCCTGGAAATGCTTCCCTGTCTCACCTGCTTCTTCTGCCTCATGATCTCCAGTTTCTGGGCCAGCTGGATCTGGCGCTGGCGCTCGGCCTCTTCTGCTGCACGGCGCAGCTTCTCCTGGTGCTCCTCCCGCAGCGCATTCAGGGCTCCACGTGCATCCCGGATCTGGGCCAGTTTGTCTTGCAGGCCCTCATAGTACACTGGGGAGGGAAGAGGGGCCTCAGGGACCTGCCTGGGGCAGAGCACTCCAGCCACCTCGTGCACCACACTGCCTGCTCTCCAGAGAGGCTGCATCACGGCAGTGCCAACCCGGGTGCTGGGGAAAGCCCCGGAAGCCACCCCAGGACACAGTCCCATAGCCACAGCCACAGAGCTCCCACATACGCCTGCGCTCGTCCAGCTGGTTGAGCAGCTCCAGCAGCTGGGGGTGCATGTTGTTGATGGACTGGAAAAGGGACAGGACGGCAGAGTCGTTGGTGATGCTGCGGCCCCGCATGTGGTTGCTCTTCATGCGGTTGACAAATGTGGTGACTGCGTTCTGCAGTGCCTTCAGGAACTGCCCATGGTTCTCCTCAGACTCGCCATTCTGGTACTGCTGCTGGAAGGACAGGGCAGCCCCTCAGCTCTCCAGTGCCAAGAGCCAACTGCAAGCCTGCAGTGCTCTGGGGCCAGGCTGCACCAAGGAACTAGGTGCTCCTTGCCCCTCAGAAGCTGCCTGGTACAGGTCCAGGCCCCCTCTTACCTCCACGACACTGAGTGGGGCAGGGTGGGCCTCCCCGGGCTGGGCAGCTGGCTCTGCGAGGGACAGGGGTGCTGATGGTGTGGGGCTCTTGCGAACCTCCTCTTGCTTCTTCTCCCAGTAGTTGCGGTTCAGGTACCGAGCCAGCTGCCAGGGGGAGAAGGAAGATCAGCATCATGCTCCACAGGGAGCAAGCATGTGCCACGGGGAGGCAGTGCCCGGCTCCCTACCTCTGGGTCAACGTCCTCAGCCAAGGGAGCAGAAGAATTCTGGAAAGAGACAAACAGGGAAGCACAATTCAGAGAAACAGGAGACTTTCAGCTCCCACAAAACATCCTGCTGGACCTGGCCATGGACAACCCAGTGCTGAGCACCAGCAAGAGCCTGGAAGGGGACAGCTACCTCCACCTGACTGCAGACCTTGCAGACAACAAGTCTGCTTGTTGACTGCAGACCTTGCAGACAACAGTGCTGTGACAGAGCAAGGGGCTGAACGGAGCAAATCTCTCAGAGCAGGGATTCAGCCTGACACAAGCAGTGCAGACTCAGGACAAGGACAAGGTCTGTGTCCACCTGAATCACACTCCAGGGCTCCCTTGAACATACCACAGGTGGGGAGTAGAGCGTGCTGACCGGGGGAGCCGAGGATGTGACAGGAGTGGGCTCAGCCTTCGGGTACATGGAGTAGGTTGTTTTCTGCCTCTGCAAAACAGGAAAAACAGTTGGCTCAGGGACTGCCTGGGCTCCGGTCAGCAGCAGACTGGGCACACTGGCTGGGTGATGGCCACAGATCTCAGGGGCCAGCGTGCCCCTGGGCTCCCAGGCTGGGCACAGCCTGCTTCCAGGATTTGGGACTGCAGCACGGCACAGGCCTGGCTCCACTGTCACCCCCTCATTCCACAGGCCCTGTGACTTGCTCTGTGTCTTGTGACACCAAGACATGCCCAGGATCTGTTACCGCAGAGCTGGGAGATGCCCAGCACATCACCCCAGCAGGGCACAAACCATTCTCTCCTTCTCCTCAGCCTCTGACTGAGACAAGGCAATAGCGAGCTGCAGCTCCTCCTCCTCTTGCAGCGCTGTCTCATCGCGCTTTGGAGGCAGCTGCAAAGAAGAAGAGGTGGTCAGTAAATAGACACCAAATAGGTCAGGATCACTACAGCACCTATAGGCAGCCACTCACCTGGGACTGCTGAGAGAGGGGACTGGTCAGGTACTCAGGGGGCAGCTCGGAGGTGGCAGCAGCTTTACCCTCAGCTTTCCTGTAGACAGAGATGTGACAGTGCAGGCTGAATGCTCCTTCCTCCACATCAGAGCCCCAGCACTGCAGCTGAAAACCCCATTCCCAAGAGGATGGGAACCCAGCCCAGTGTGGGGAACCCTTGCTCTGCCCTGTAAAAGCTCCTCTCTCACAGTCCCAGCTGCTGCAGGCAAAGGAACACACCACAAAGGGTACTGACTTGTTGAGATGCTCATAGCAGGGCTCACAGACTCTCACTTCCTTCTCAATCCCGAACTTTGGGATGGTGGAATACTTGGAAGAGCACTTCCCACAGAAGATCTGCCCACAGGCCCTGCAATGATGCTGCAAAGGATGGGAGACATCAGTGTGGCAGCAACACACTCCTGCACCATTAGACACCACCACTCAGGCACTCCTGGCACTTCCCCACCAGCAGCCAGGGAACACTGCCCAGCCCCAGCACTTCCTGGCAGGCTCAAGGAGTCCTGCATGTCCCTGCGGGCTGTGCAGGACTAGGGAACCCGGAGAGGCAGGAGCAGCACCCACCTTCCGCGTCACAACCCCAAACTGCACTCGGCATCGGTGGCACTCCTCAGCATCCACCCAGTCCGGAGCCTGTTCGGGATAAGGAGAATTGGGTCAAGAGTGGCGAGAGCCTCTTGAGGCACTGGAAGCATTCGCAGCTCAACAGGAATTGCTGATCCCTACGTTATCCCCTCTCATGTTCCTAGAGACTGGGATGCTTTGGGCAGCAGTGCTGCTGGGAGCCACCAAGCAGGGCAAGATGAGACCAGCTCCCTGTCCTGCTCACTCTCCCCTCCATCAGTAGTTCTGTACAGGAGCCCAAAACTGCCCATGTGGCACCGGCAGCACTGTGCCCTCAGCCTGGGCTCTAATCTGCACAGAACAGAGGAGTGCAGGAACTGAAGGTTCAGTAGAAGGGGACAGGACAGTGAGCTCTGTCCCACAGCACCAACTCCCTCCCCAGCAGCACGACTCACCCGTTCTGCTGCGAACATGGCATCGCTCTCCTTGAACTCCGGGAACACGTGGCCTGGGGGGAAGAGAGTGGGGGCATGGACCCATCCTGGAAGCACTAAGTAAAGCCTGGGAGGATGGAACTGAGGAGCCCTTCCCAGAGGACACCCTGACTTCAGGCCAGTTTCCTGAAGCAGCACCTCACTGCCAACCCTTAGCTGCCAGCTGGGCTGATCCAGAGGCAAGGGGGTTGTTCTCTCTTTGCAGTGGGATTCAGTCACCTCAAGAGGTTCATTTGGTATGCAGACACTGAGAGAAAGCTCAGTATTGCAAGTCCAGACTTTGCTAACACCAGGCAGGGTCCTGACAGCCCTTCCTTCTCCAGCAAAGCTCCTCCAGAGCAGAGCTGCTTGGCCAACTTTCCACTCACCTTCGCCCACAGAGTCCTCACCTTCAACCTTCATTATCTGGTAGGTGTCCTGCACCACCTTGTACTTGGGCTCATTACGGAAGGCATGAGCCCAGGCCTGGATAAGGTACAGGATCTTACTGCGCACGCTGGTCTCCACTTGCCTCTGCACAGAAAGGGAAGAGAAACCAAATCTGGGTAAAAGGCCCTGAAACCTGAGGGCTGGTGTGAATCTGCTGGAAGCCAGAAATACCAGTCAGGTATTTCAGAGACTTTAGAGCACTTGTGCAAGGTGAGAGCTGCAACAAAGCTGCAAGGACAATTCACAGCAAGGACTGCCTGCTCCTTCAGCACAAACATGAACACATCCTTCAGGGCAGCACAGACCAACCAATGGGTTGGGATGCTTCGAAAAAACACCCACAGAGCCCGGTGCGAGCACTGCCCTGCCCAGCTCTGCTCACCTCCTGCAGGAGCTGCTTGTCCTGCACTCAGAACACTGTGGGGCACCTACAGCCACAGAGCTGGGCCGAGCAGCAGCAAGTGCCTCAATCAGTGCTGCCGGGCCTCCAGGAACTGGCATTGGAGGGTGCTGGTGCTGCTCTGCCAGCACCTCCAGCCCCAACGCTCCTGCTCAGGAGCACCTAAAGCTGCCCAAGGCAAGGCAGGAAGGATCAGCAGGGCAGCTGCCCTTTGGAGGCAGGGGTTGTGTCAGTTCATCTTGGCAAGCCTGTTCCTGCCCCAGCCTCGAGAGCAGCCTGTCATCAGCTGCCCGACTGCCCACACGTCCACATGACCAGAGGCAGAGCGGCACTGTCCAACTCTAATTTCAGCTCAGCTCGGCCCACACAGTGTGTGTGACTTATGACCACTCCAAAAATCCTGCATTCCACACGTGTCACAGCCCTCAACCTCCTCAGAGCTGAGACCATTTTACCAGCACTGGGCATTCACAAGCTGCAGAGCATAGGAGAACGGGTCTGCAGCAGTTATGGAACTACAGAGGGAGAGGAGAACTGGAAAGAACAACAGAACCTCTTGACCGGATCTCCTCAGCAGGAGTGGCTGTGCTACTACCCCTGGCCATGACATTGCGTCACTGTTCCTGGCTCAGCATATCCTGCACGGAGACCGAGCCAGCCGTAGCAGGAAGGTGACAGGAGACACCCTGGTACCGTGTGCGAGGTGACGGGGCCTGCACAGCTCATTCACCAATTATCTGGGTCATCTGGATGCCTGTTTGGGGTGAGGACAGAAGCTGTAAGGAAGGAAAAGCTATGCCTTGCCTGGGCATTGTGCTCTGGGTGGGGAGCCAGAGACAGGAGCTCTCAGTTCCACTTCACCTGTGGAAGTCTCCACTCCGGGGACACACAGAGCTCCTGCAGGCATCACATTATATCAAACTGGCAAGTGATAGCTTGTGCCAACAGCCCATCAGTGAAAACAGCCAGGTTTACATCCTCCAGAGCTCCTCAGATGATTCCACAGGCCAATGGAACAACCCCAGGAAAGAGGAAGCTTCGACAGTTCTCCCCTTGCTCTTTACCCTCCTGTGTGCCTCACGCTGTATTGTGAAGGGAACCACCCAGTCCTTGCTGAACTGCCGGAACACCCCTGGTTCCCTGTGCTGCCTCCCACCAAGCAAAGCATTGCACCTACCATGAAGGGTTGAGGCCTTTGCAGCATGTTCCTCCCCCTCACATTACAGCAAACACCACCTCTGCTCTCAAAACATCACCTCTCCCGAGCTCCCTACACACCACACTGTGGTTTGCCCTTTTCTCAACTGCATTTCCAGACAGTTTCCCTTCTGTTCCTTACACAAAGGGAACAGAAGCGAGGACACACACAGCTCCTGCTGCTGCTGCTTTTCCAACCTCACTCCAAAATGACAGTAAGCCAAGCTGCATTTACCTTGAGTATTTCCTTCAGTTCCTCCATAGTCTGTTTATTGGCCACCTCATCATGGACCGTTTGGCCGCAGTTTTTAACCACTGACTCCATGACCTGCAGGAGCAGAAGACTGCATTAGCCCAACACCTTCTTCCCTCTCTGCAGCCTGTGAGGAATCCCAGCACACAGAGACACAGCTATGTGAACAATGGGACACACTGGGGCAGCATCAGTAAAGCCACGCTGGAGCCTGAGCTCTCCTCCTTCCCGGGGGTCCCTGCACCACTGCTGTGTAGACAGACCCCAGGGAGGGTGTCTTAAATCCCACTTTGCCTGTTCCTAAAGCTGAGATGGGATTAAAGAAGGAAAATCTCAAGCTGCTCAGTCACAGAACTCCTGTGCTAGAGCTGGGAGGAGGCTCCAAGCTGTGACCTGATGCTGCGTGCAGCCTGTGCAGCACAGAAGGCTTGGGAAAACCGGGATGTTCCCTGGCCAGTGCCATGGTTTGTGCTGATGTTACCTCCAGCGCATAGAGAGCCACGTGGGGGTTCTTGTCATTGACTTTCTTCTTGATCGCGTTGACGGCGTATTTTGCTCTGGGTAAGGAGAGAGAGAACATGTCCTCAGGGAATGAGGAATCCAAGGGGAGATTCCACCTGCTGCTGGTAACCTGCCAACCCCCACCCAAGCAACAGAGTCTACACGCTTAGAATCGCAGAATGGATAGGGTTGGAAAAGCCCTCCACATCATCCATTTCCAACCCACTTCCCCCAGGGCAAACTGGGAGGAGAAGGAATAAGCTCCAGCCTGAGTGCCTCTGAGGGTTTCAGGCCAGAGAGGAGCTGCACCTCCCGCGGCCGGGGGGATGTCAGCACCTCCGGCTGGGTGGGCTACGTGCGAGGAGCAGTGAGGCCGCAGGCAGGCAGGAGCCGGGCAGCACTTACTGGGTGTCTCCCTGCCGGATCATGTCGCAGATCTGCAGGATGGATTCCCAGTCCGTCTCCAGCAGGAGCTGGCTCGTTGCCTTATCTGCAGGGAACAAACCCACGGGTCTGCTCCAGCGGCTCCGCTCCCCCCGGCCCCGCTCCCGGTCCGGTACTTCCTACACCCCCGCGCCTCTCATGACCGAGCATCCCGGTGAACGCCAACATTCCCTGCTCCCCCACCAGCCGCCGCGGCGGGCGACCCGGGCTAGTGACCCCTAGAGAGGGGCACTACCCGTCTCCTCACCGCCGAGCACCCCAGGGAACCCCGCAGCCCAACCTCCTCCCTTCCCTCATGTGCCCCCGACGTCTTCCTATCGCTGTCTCCTCCTCCTCTCCACGGCTGGCTCCTACTTCTTACCCCGGCCCGGCCGCCTTCGTGCCCATGCCCTCGCACCCCACGATGCCACATGATGGGTCCCCCGACTGGCGGGGGGGACATGCCGGGCCGTGGGATCCCGGGGATGCCGTTTTGTCGCTCCGGGTGCCCCTCTCAGAGACCGGGTTCCTCCCGCGCCCCCTCCCGTGATGTTCTGGTCTTTTTGCCCTTTATGGTTTCTAATGAAGATGAAGTAAGATGAAGTAAGGCGGCTGCTGCTGTTGCTGCTCTTCGTGGACCCTGCAGATACATTCAATTTGTCTTGGCTTATAGGAAATTCAGTCTGCTTTAGAAAGACATCATCGCTAGCTCTGCCACCCTTGGGACCTATCTGCACATTGCCAGGATCTCTCTGTCCCTGACTGCTGTTTTCTTCTTTGAGGAGGGGGAGTAGTTGCAGTTAGGTTTTCTTGTTATAGTTTGTTTTGATTTGTTTTGGTTTTCCTCTTGAGGAGGGAGGGGAATGTGCCAGTAGATATGTAGGGCCAATGCAGGGTCTTTTTGGACGCTCTTCCCTCAGAACTGATAGTTGTAGTTACACTTGTAATCTGTGTCTCTGCTGAATCATCTCACATTAAAGGAGAGATTTTTAAGTCCCCTTTCACTCCTTCCTCTGTCCCCTCTGCTCATTTTTCTCGCTGCAACAGCAGGGAGGTTAGCACCCCCCGTCTGAATGTGGAATAGCCTGGCAGCTGGGGATGTGGACATCGTGTGTCTTTCCTTTCACTCCGTGTGACAGTTGCAAGCACACTCATGACTGTCCAGATTCAAGGAGTATCTTGTATTTCTCTGTGTTCCTGGCAGTGAAATGTTTTCCTCACAGTGTCATCCCCTCGGGTGATTCCTCCTCCACCCCCCTCCATCCCCATCCTTTTGTGTGTTTGCCGTTTAAGTTTGAAGTGTCTAACTCTAGGCCCTTTACGACACACTTTTATCATGATATTGAGCATCCCTTGAACTATGCAAAATTACTAAAATCACAGATATTGTGCGGAGAGGGCATAGCAAGAACTGTGGATGTCAGAAAGGGGAATGAAAACCTAGAAACTATCTAGACATCAAATTTTCTTGTTTTAAATGCTGGCATTACATGTTCCAGTAGTTACATGCTCTGGCCATATAACAGTTACAGTGTTTGATGGATAAGAATCTGAATTTACGAAGTGAACACAGTTGGTTTTGTATATCAGTAATAATTATAACAGAGATTATTCGTGATGGATGCCCTGTGCATGTAAGCTTTATTAAATGTGTTTTTAACTTTATGGCCTGCAGTGTTAAAGCCTAAGAACAATTGTGAAGAGAATTTTTTTCTTTAGAAATAGATGTATTGGGCAAAGATCAGAACTGAAATCTAGTGTAAATAAAGACCATCAAAAGTGTTATTAAAAAACGATGAGATTGTATTTTAGCTGTATGTAGAAGCATGGAAAATGGGTGCTTGCTATCAAAATTGCATTATAGTTATTAAATGCATATTTTGACTTGTCAGAATAGGATACTTTTGTGTTTATTACCTCTAAATCTTCTGTTGCTGTTATCTTAAAATCTGATAACCAGGTTGTTAATATCTGAACATTAACCTTTGTAAATATAAGAATTATAATAATGTTGTAGATGTACAATGGGAAAAATCATTCTTTAAGAATGAACAGTTTCTTTACTTTAATATTAGGATGCAAACTATGCATTATTTCAGTTACTTCAATGAGCAGACTAAGTGTTGTGTTTATAGGTATGTATATAAATTTATATATGAAAATATACTTATAAAATATTATTTTTAATGATCAAAATGTAGCTTAAGATGATTAAGGAAAACTACCTTTTGATATTATTTGCTGTTTCTCTGAGGATTTGAACATTCTGAAGGGGTGTCATACATCCAGATCTCCTTTCTGTTCAGCCTCATAAATTACACAAAAAAGATCTCATTCCTCCTGAATTTAATTGGATTGTGTCAATAATGCCTGAAAATATTACTACTTCCACTCCACGGTGTGTACAGTTTGGTAGAATTGGATCCTGGAAAGGCTTTTGCAGAATAGGACTCAATTTATTTTTTTTACGTGCAGCTTTAACTAGAACACTTACAGCCTTTTTAAAAAGTGTCCTTTTCAGCATAACCCTGCTGGCATTGATGTTACTTTTCTTTTTCTTTGCTGTCTCTTCCCGTAAGTATGTGCAGGGAGATGAACTTTGTTTAATCCACTGACTGAGCATGATTGAATCTGAGCCTGCAATCTCATTATTCTCCCTTGAGAGAGTATTAAAACGTGCAATAGTCAGGGAGAATAGTTTTGTTGTTAATTGTGACAGTGTGTGTACATAGGTGAGAGGAAAAACAAGCTGAAGTTCACAGCATTTTCAAACTCTGTGTATGAAACAGCAGATTCTTGATTCAGACAGATTCGATCAGAAAACCACCCAGATATGTGGGGATGTGTGGGTATAAACAAGTAATGTTTGGGTCTCTCTGCTTTGAAGGTGGTTCTTTTACTGAAATCTCTAGGGAGGATATATAAAACACATATATAAACTATAGGTTGGAGTTAAAGACCACCTGGTTTGGTTTGGGTTTCTTGTTTGTTTGTTGGTTTTTTTTTTTTTGTAGTTTTCTAACAGTCATTGCCACCACATATGCTAATTCAGTAAGAGTTTTTCGTGGGCATCTGCCCTTCATTAGAACAGTCTGAGAAGTCATGACAGCCGTAACAGTGGGCTTGTAATTCCTCATCTGTCAGCATATTGTTATGCTATTTCAAATTAAGGAAGAAATGAAAGTAGCGAACTACTATCAGGAGAATGCAAATAAAGCATTAACTTCTGAAATAAATATACTAAGGTATCTTGTCACTGATGCTCTCTGAGAACTTTGTTGCCTCGCGTTGCCTGAACAGAATTTGTTAGGAAAGACTTTGTTACATCCTCTCTAGCATGCTTACTGCTCTAAAAGCGTAAAATTTTAGTAAGTGCAGTCCTGTGTTAGTGTATTTTGGTTCTGTGAATGTTTCCATTGAGCATGCCAAGATGTGGATTTTGTAATGTGGAAACCCACATTATAGACTTGGAATGAGCCCACAGATTTATTTCATATGGGATAACAGGGAGTCTTAAGACAGTAACAGCTCTCAATTTTTAACAAACTACGCTAGATTTGAACCAGTGGCACAGTGATGATGTAGCTAACTTATGATATTGCTGAGCAGTTGAAAAATAGCATTCATGTTGAGTGGTATTATACTTGCAGAACTGTGTTTCCTGCTTAACTAAAATAACTCATGATTTTAATATATAAGGGTTTAATATTAATTTGGTATGGAGTTTAAAATGACCAACTCCTAAATTATTTTTAAGATGCTTATGGCAAAACTATTCAGTATTAAAATTACTGAAGTGCTGTAACACAAGCATTATGTATTAAGACAAAAACATGAATCTTGTACTATTTCTCTAATGCATGTAAAGAAATGCTATTGGAAGCTTCCTTCTGAAAAATCTAACTTTTGGGGGTTGTTTTTTTTTTTCTTTGTACAGTGCAGCATCTGCCATGTCTACGGAGGGGCAGAGAGTTGATGATAGTCCAAGCACTAGTGGAGGCAGCTCTGATGGAGACCAGCGTGAAGGCGTTCAGCAGGAGCAAGAAAGGGAGCAAGTTCAACCCAAGAAAAAAGAGGGGAAAATATCAAGCAAAACAGCTGCTAAACTGTCAACTAGTGCTAAAAGGTACAGTGTTCTTTTTGTGTCTTTATTTTCCCTTCTCTTTCTTAAGCTATCAGATGTATGTATTGATTCAGTATATTTTTCTTATTGTTTCATTATAATGCTACTTTGTCAGTGTGAAAGGCTAATAAGACTGGTCACAATAATGAGACCTGTATGTTTTTTTTCCCTTCTTTGACAGATTGGCTCTTTCACATGGTTTTAATAGTAGCTTGCATGATAAAAGCTGACATTTTTTTATTGCTAGTAAAACTCAGACAGTTTTGTAGCCTTATAAAATATATCTCTATATGTGTATGTATGACTGATGTTGAAACTTGTCAGTGTAACTTACAGTTAATTAACCATAAACATTTCAGACAGTTCAGCAACTCAGCATGTTAGGACTACCGTAATACCTATTGCTGTAAAGTACTGTGTTTCCTTTTCCCAGATGGTCAGGTCAGAAATATTTGAGTGAACAACAAATGCATATTGGTTTCATTACTTTAAACTGTGGTCTGTTCTAATACCCATTTCTTTTCCTTCTCTTTTCTGCTTGAGAGGAAAGGTGGGTTAGTGGAATAGCTATTTAAATTGCTCTATGCTATCATGTCGATCTCCAGATAATGGCTGTTTTGCTTGGACCAGACAGAAGGAATTTACAGCTTAGTGTTGCTCCATTAGTACGTGTAGGGGTGTTAGTCTAGGCAACAGGATTTAAATGGGATTATAGCGATTGAAGTTAAAAAACACTTCTAAAATAATCCAACAAGAGACCAATTCTACAGATGATTCTGATGCAGAATTCCCAGATGTTGTTTCTTTGTTAATTCAAGGTTGTGTAAGTTACGAGAGAAACTATTGGTGTTGTGCTTGCTATGGTGCTGTAGTAAAGAAGCAGCATCAAGGCCTTATTGCCAGAATTTATAACTTATGTGTGTAGTAGGAGTCCATTAATATCAGTATATGAACATGTGCATACATCTCTTCAGGATTTTAGTGTTTGTCTTCAAGTCTTTAATCTGCCCTTTACCATTTACATACTTTTCTGAAGTCTCTTCTGTCTTTCCAGTGAGGCATTGTCATGCATTTCTTCTGCCACAGACACCTTACTTTGAGCTAGCCTTACTTCTTTTTTAATTCCCCAGTGAAATGCTCTCTGAAGACCCAATCCTACTATGACACTATTAGGAGATTACCTAGTCATATCACTTACAGGATGGACAGCAAAGCTTGCCCATATTTTCTTTTATGACTAAAGGAAAAAATCCCAAACAATAACTTTCATTTCAAACCCTGATGCCGTTAATCCTCACAGCTGTTAAAGTTTCTGTCCACCTTCTCTTTCAGTCTGTGTCCTGCTATTGTTGCTTTTTAAATATTAGGAATATTGGACTAGTCATGACTTTAGAGGTCATAAAAATCTGGTTTTAACATCTTTAAAAAAGAGTCTGTGTTCTGAATTTTGTACAGTGCCTAATGTAATGATGTCACAATTCTGACAAGGGCCCATGGACACTATCCTATTAAAAAATTAATAATGATATGTCAGAAATTGGTCTATTAATCTTAGCTTTGTATCTTCAAAGCTAAGAGCTTTTTTCAACACGCATTTCGCAGCGATAAAATTACTTAAACCTTTTAAAGTTTAATCATATCTGCTTATGGTTCTGCTGAAACTAATTATGCCAGTTGCTGACATCAGTACATTTGCCAGTTAGACTCTAAAGCCAGTTTCATGTGTGTACTAATATTGAAGGAAAGCCTTTTATTATGCATTTGAAAATCTGAGATGATTTACAAGAGTTCTGTAGATACATGCACAGTAAATACTATTTTTTGGGAAGAAAAAAATCTTACCTGGAAAGATTCACCAACATAGTTTTTGTAGTAGCAGGGGTTTTCTTATAGTATCATAGGTTGGTTTTGGGTTGTTTTTTTTTTCATTTTTGGGGTGGGTTGTTTTGTTTGGGTTTTTTTGTTGGGTTTTTTTTAGTAATCAGTAGTTTGTGACCTTGTTAGAATTGGGATTACGTTTCTATAAACATTCTTAACCTGGCCAGGTTTTCATAGTGGAGGCTTTGTTCCTCTGCTTTTTAATTAAAACCAGTAATGTCTCAAGAAAGGAAAATCAGAAATTAAAGCGGAAGATAAAAAGGAATAACATAAAGGAAGAAAAAATGGCACAGAGTGCTCAATTTGTAAGAAATATTACACAAGCTGCATATAAAATGTCTTCATAATACTACTATTATTTTGTTCATTAGAAGTGAAAAATAGTGCAGGAATTAAGGCTAATATTCCCTCAATGGGAGTGTTGTTCTTGACCAGATTAAAAAAGTTATCTTTAAAAAAATTGAATAAGTTGAAGTAATTCAGCTGCCCTGATGAAAAAAGACTGAATATATGCTTAGCAACCTTTTGTAGCTTTCTAATTCAGTGGGTTTGTATGGCATTACTCTAAAGTCACAATAATCCTCACTAAAGAGTTTCACTGTGCAATTCCCTTTAATAACTCCATTATAGTTAAAGGAGTCAGCTCTGCTAAAATTGGTCAAAACACCAAACACCAGAGTGTACTGCAGCTGTGGGTTTGGTGGTCAAGATTCCTTAATTCCTGTTTAGAGCACAGAATGCCAGCGAGTTATCATAGTGCTGGAGCCACACTCACAGGTAGAGACTAACCTGAGTTTGGAAGTTACATTTTCTCACTTGGAAAGCTTTTTCATGCATATGGAACTGTAGTCGCAGTATTTTTGTATTACATTGATGCCTCCTGTATATCTTGGATTAGAAGGAAGATTTGTGCATCTGTATTTGGAATGCCTCTGTTCTGTGTTTTATTTGTGTGTTTATGTAGTCAGGCAGATTTAAATAATTTTCTGTAGCATTAGGTTTTATATAAAACAAGATTTCGCAGCGTACTGCCTTTTGCTTTTTGCGTATAAGTAAACTGCTACCATGTCTTATATATGAATATACTACTCCCACAGCTTATTGCTCTCTAAAATGAGCTGATTACGGAGGCTACCTGAAACAATTTGAATCGATACCTAAGATTTTTGTTTTGAAGACAGAGTTTCTTCTGTCAGTATTGCTAACAGGTATCAAGCATTGCTAACAGATGGTATCAAGAAGGCAGAATGCTGTCACACACCATCCGTCTCTGTTAATACTTTTAGGACTAGCTGCTATACAGGTGTAATAGGTTATAGCATATGTCATATGCTGTACCGGTCATTCAGTTTTCCTCACCCAGAGGGCACCGCCTTAAATAGCAACTTTTCTTACCTAACATGTCAAGATTGAGAAACTTGCTGCATATCACAATTACAGTTCAGGCATGGAATTGAATTGCTGTCCTTGAAAACAGCAGGCATCTTGTTACCTCTTAAGTAGCAAATCTTAGCATGACCTTTGGATTGAGAGAAGTGTAACCATTCTTGGCTGACATAGTAGCTCACCAAATAAATGTATTGTTTTCCTTGGCTTCTGAAGCTGATAGTTGAAAATCTGTATTCTTTTGTGTCCAGTCAATGAATTTTTTTTATAACCATCTCTGCCTACAATGAATTGTGGACTGTGAAGCTTTAGTTGTATCTTTTCTCCACTGAAAGAAGTTACAACCTGAAGGAGGAGCAAATAGGCAATGGGTTAAATTTGTCTAAAATGCAAGAAAATAAAAATGAGTGCTTCCCCCCCCACACCTCTTTTTTTTTTTTTTTTTTTCCTCAAAGAAGTTTATCACAGCCCTATTTTCAAGGACTCTGGGAATGATATTTGGCATGTTGAATATGACAGCAAGATATGGAGTGCTTCTTCTTAAAAAAAATCCTTGTCATTTATTGTTCATCTAATATGGAGGCCAGAATATTTCTTTTCCTCCAGTATGAATCTAACCATCTTTAGCCAAATTTTCTGCTCAGTCACAGTTTATATAATTCTGGAATACATACCAGTAATTTAATTTCTTAGTATTTTTGTTAATAGCATATTCTTTGGCATGGAGTATTGGTTCATGAGGCTTTAATGCATAGAGACATGTATTTTAGAGAAGTAGACATGATAAAAAGAGCTTATTGACATGTAGTCCTTTATTTTACTTCTTTTCCTATTAATCATGTGGGGAAATCCTCTGCCATGTTCAGTTTTTTCTTACCTTTAAGAGAACTTTACTGTTTCCTTCACGAAACAGCACACATTCCCCTTAGGCTTGGAACAGTAGTAAATATGTGTCTGTGAGAATTAATAATGTTTGAAATCCATAATGTACTTTGATGCTTCTGAATTTAGGGGTAGATTAACCTTTGCACTATTACTGGAAGGCAACTATGTTTGTTCTTTTCTGCTAGTAAATGGAGGGGGAAAATATTTTCATATCTGTAAGAGAGATAGGGGTCAAATGGCTTCTTTAAGACAAAGTAAAGAGTATGAGATCTGACACTGCAAATTAAATGTCCTATGTGTACAGCCCAGGGCTTCGATTACTAGCAAGGGCTTTTTCCCCAGTCCCCAATATATAGTAAGCCAGTATGTCATCTGTTTAAATATGAGCTGGATATGTATAATGATTTTAGTTTAGAGCCCTTTTTCCTCTCTCATATAGCTAAACATAACAGTAGTGAGGCAGAAAATCCAAAGAAAATGATGCCAGAAAGGACCTTGCAAAAAGTGATTTGTTGCCAGAGGCCACATATTCTCATGGTGAACCCTCTGTGGTCAGTAAAGGAAATGAGGCACATCCTCTCCTGTGCCAGATTTGGAGGGCAACTCAATGAAACAAGTGCCAGAGCAGTGGAGTAACTCGTGCAGATAAAGGCCAGCTTGCACACTGGAGGTCCCTTATCAGTGCAAGCTTCTCTGGGATGCTGCCTGACGATTTAATTGTAACTTTGAATGCTGTGACATGTGAACAAGCTATTGCATGTCAGCTGCTCTGCAGAAGCTGTTTATGAATGTGCTCTCAGCATGAACGCAAGGTAAATTAAGGTTGCAACAAGAAAGGTAAGGTGTATGTATTAATTTTAGTTCAGGATGCCACAAAGTAACACAGGCAACTTGCTAAAGAGCAATTGATGGACAGTATCATATTAATATCTTGTTTGTACAAGAATAATCAAGAATGAAACATCTCTTTATCTTAGATGCTTGCAAAAGCAATTAGGACTTTTGAACATAAATAGAAAGCATCATCAATTTTTATGGCTTGAAGCAGAAAGGTTTTGATTTGTTTAGATGGTCTTTAAGGTCCCTTCCACCTCAAACCATTCTATGATTCTTGTTTGCTCAATCACAGGAAAAGCTTGATAAAGGCCCATTTTAGTGCTCTTAGCATTAGAAGTTAGAAATTTTGGATTGAACTGAACAGTAGAAGAAAAAGGAAAGTCTCTGCACCTTTTTTTTTTTTTTTTTTTTCAGAGCAGAAGGAATGTGGGTTAGGATTAAGGAGGAAGAATGTAAGATTTTTGATCTAGGACTCAAGGTGCACTTGTCAATCCACTCTTGATGTGTCTCAGACAATGCAACAAAATATTAACTGTTCTTACTGCTGTATGTAAAGCAAAGGAATTATCCCTGAATCCATAGGAGTTCAGTGCCATCCTTCTGTAACTTCCCAGAAGGCAGAAAGAGAAAAAGCAACCTATAAACCACAGAAGCTGAAGATTCCATGCTACCTAGGCTTTCCATGGTTTGAGTTTGTAATAGTAAATTTCAAAATCACAGTAGAAATTTGTTGCATAGAGAATAAATATTTTATGCATCTCCCACACTTGTAAAATCTCTTTCCTAAAAGGTGTGAACTGTTAGGGTTATTTAAATGGAATAACTTTTTAAAAGCAACATGTTGATGTGCTTAGAAGCCACTAATCAGATTTTCCCTTTTAAAAAGGTGGTGGATTTTCAGTGTTGTTTTCAGCAAATATTGATTGAGCAGCCTGTGCCTATATTTTTGCACAAAAGGAATTATATTTATTGGGGAAATTACATTTACACTGTAGGTGTAAATATTTCAATCTGTAGAAAAAACAAATAAACATTGTATTTCTCCCTGTTTAGAGGGAGTGTGTGTATATACAGGGTTGGGGTACACAGAAGTTAGAAGAAAAGCTAATCATCTGAAACAATGTTTTTATCTTTTCAGTGATATCATCTGGTCTGTTAAATTATTATTATCTCTAGCTACAAATCTTGCCCATATACATCCTAATTATTCCAGAATGTGAAAGATGCAGGATTGGAGTTTCTGGTTCAGGCCAGTTCTACTACCTTTGGTCCATTTATTCATAATAGCCATAAATTCAACTCAGAGTGGCACAGGGGGAATTTTGATAGTAGCTGTGAGACCCCTCAGCATGTAAGATTGTGTTTGGTTTTTGACACTATATAGAGGATTAAACTGCTCATTTTTATGTTATATGCCAATATGCCTGGATGTTTATTTTGATAAACCATTTTCTTTGCCTGTATTTATAAGCAAAATGGGTGGCAGTCATTTGTAACAGGCCTGAACTTTTTGTAATTCGGTTTGAGCACATATCTGGGGAATTTGAGTGGTGTTATCATGCAGATTTTATTTCTTAGTGTAGGGAATAACAGGAATAGCAATGTGCTCCCGTATGTGAAGTCCTGTGAGAAAGGCAAGAAGAAAATACTGAGGGTTTATTGAATTGCTTTTTGTCCTCCTTCTAAATGTTCGTGGTTTTGCACTGAAGTAGCCTATAAAAAAGCCTTGCGTACGGTGTATAGGGAAAGTGGCCATCACAGTCCTGCTTATGGCATCATACTCTGGCAAGTCCTTGGGAAGTGTAAGCTACAAGCTCCTTTGGGAACTCTGTAAACGCCTACACTGCATGCTTAAATTTCTTCAGAGGGTGAGATGCTGGCTCTCAAGCAGATGCTGTTATAAGGGAAAAGAACCCGCGTTGCCAGATGTGGCAGAGATCAGGATTTCAGGCATGTTAGCATCAGCCTAGGAATATTCAGAAATCCTTAAGAAAGAAGTTGCTCTGCCTGGAGGAAGAGTTCCAGCAGGATGCCTCTAATGAGTGCAATACTGCCAAGATCTCTACTGGACCTGCTCAGTGTCATGTCTTCAACAGTGACCTGGTGGATATGGCAGAGCATATTTTACAGATGATAGCAAGTTGTGGGGAGCATTTTTGTATATACGCAGGGCTACTGCTCAGGGAGACCTCAGCAGGCGGCAAGAGAGGGTCGATAAGCAATTCATGAAAAACAGCAAGGACAAATGTAATATCACACATGTGGGATTTGGGAAGGACTAACCCCTGGTAACAGTACAGACTGGGGAGCAGCTCTGTTGAGAAGGATATGGGGACCCTGGCAAACTCGGTGTGAGGCAGCAACAAAGGCTAACTGCCTCCTGCGATGTCTTAACAGGAGCATTGTCAGTGGAGAGAGGAAAGTGATTATCTCCCTTTACTCAGCTCTCATTAGACTGCATCTGTAATAACATCTACTTGGTTTTGGGCGCCCCAGTTCAAAGAAGGCACACACTGGAGCAAGTCCAGCAGCATGTCTGCAATCTTGCCATGGAGCTGGAGCTTTTCCCTTTGAGGACTGGCTTTGGGGAGACCTGATAGCGTCTCCCTGATACCTAGAAGGAGGTTATGGAGGAGATCCAGATGGGCTCTTTTTGTGAGGGTGAGAGATAACTGTCCTATCAAGCTGTGCTTTTTTTTGCCTTGCCAATATGAGATGCGTTAAAAAAACTAAATGTTGTGGAGAGTAAGAGCGATGAGACACATAGGCAGAGGGGAAATACAGAAGAAGAGTAATCAGACGTTAGTTGTTGTGTGAGCAAAGGAGCTGAGAACTTTGACCTATAGAAAAATGGGATTTTATAGGTAGCTAGTCGTGGCATAACTTGTCCCAGATTGAAGGATCATTTTTCAGAAAATATTTGATTTTTACTTCCACATTTACTTGAGCAGCTTGATGAAAACTTACAGCCCCAGCTTTCCACCAGAAATTGCAACAATTATGTTTTGTTATTATTGAGAGTATAGAAATGTTCATAAAGTTGAAAGAATTACAGCTTTATGAAAAATATAAAATAAATCCTGATTTTTGGTTGTTTTTTTTTCTTTTTTTTCTTTTAAGGATTCAGAAAGAACTTGCCGAAATTACATTAGACCCTCCTCCGAACTGTAGGTAAGTTCACGTGGCTTTTATTAATTTGGAATATGGAAATGCATTATATGAAATTGTGGAAATTGCATAATTTGCTGGAATGATTTTAGCTATTCCTTCATGCTGATTACTTAGTAATTTTGGAAGATGATAGATACGATATTATGATAGATAAAATGTTTGCCTACATACAGGGAACTGATATGACATACTTCCTGGTAACAGAAGTGATGGTAAAAACTGATGAATTGTCTGATGCATTAATAGATACAGGGTAAAAATCAAATCCCCCTCCATTTAAGGTATTAAATCAATAGCCTTTTGTCTGATTTTGTAAAGTCTAATCTCGGTGACAGTTACCGCTATGTTTGCTTCCTTTTTATCGTGAATTGTTAGCACACTGCGAATATAATGGAGAAGGGGATTTGTTACAGGCACAAGCTATTATTAATCTTCTGACTGTGCTTCCTGTGATCAATTATGGTATTCAGTGAAAACTTACTAAAGTAGAGTTTATCATGGCACAGCCTTTCTAATAATGATTTTGTGCTTGTTTTGGTTTCAGTTTGTTCTGTGGTTGGGTTGGGTTTTTTTTTGGTCAGGTGTGTTTACTTTCGGTGTGTTTGAAATTTGCTTTGATATGAGTGATGAGGTAGGCCTAGAAGCCCTCACTGCCTGGTGGCCGGAGCAGTATACAGTTGTTTTTAGATGGCTGTCTCGTGCTTCTTATCTGTCAGCTTGACATATGGTCAGTGTTGGAGCTGGGCCAGGGCTGCACAGCGCTGCTTAAAGGAGCCCCTGCCACTGCATATCCTGCGGTGAGAGGCTGGGCTTGGTGTGGAAGAGTAGCTTCCATCCAGACCTGCCAACCTGTTTCAACTAATGTGGTTAGTAGGATTAGTTCTATTAGTGCAGAAAAAAGAAAGATTGATAGAAATGGCTGATTGCATGCAGCTCTTACAATTAATCCCAGTAAGTTTCAGTGTCAAATTAACTAAGCAACTGGTAGTAAAAATGACAGTCAGCTTTATTGTTTCGGTCTCTTGGCAAAAGCATGTGTGAGGAGATATTCTAACAAGATTTGATGTGGTTGTGCTGGATCTCAAGACATAAGTGGCTACGTACTAAAGTGCTGCGTAGTGAAGTAGCCTTGCAGTAATAGTGTTCAAAGAGTATTTCAGTCAATTAGGATGAACAGTTCTTTTCTAGATAAAACATTTTAATAGTGAAGCTGTTCTGTCTGTTATGACTGTGTGTGAGTCTTCAATCTCATAAAAACTGTTTTGAATGGAGGTTTTTACTTCAGTGTTGGTGACTGATGCCTATTAGTGGACTGATTCACTGAGATGAATATAAAACTTCAGTCTACTGTAGAACAATGCGTAAGTCTATGAACTGAGTCTAAAAGGCTTATAGTTTTCAGGGCAGTGTCATTTGTTCTAGTTTTCTGAATCCTTCCCGTAATAACAGAGCAGTTGTTTCAGTATACCAGATACGTTAGCTTGATTTCCTTTTGCTAGTAAGTGTAAACTGAGAGTTGGCTGTCTTAGTGGAAAGCCCTGTGGTGACTTGCAATTTAGAAAATAACAAGTGAGCTGGAGACTTCCTCTGCTGTTTTTGTTTGGTTTTGTTGTTTGGTTTTTTATTAATTATTTATGCTAATGATAAAATAACTATAAAGTGCACTGTGTGATGCTGTTCTGCAGATTCAAAAAATTGCATTGAACTTTGTGTGTCTGCTTCTATAACACAGTTCTTAAAATGCAGAATTACTTCATGTTGTGTTCTTGACAGATAACCATTAGTAACTTTACTATTAGCAAATGTTTTTATAGTACATACAGAATCACTTCATTTAGCTTTACGCTCTGCTGACATAGTCTAAACAGTGTTTTCATTTGAACTTCATCTATTTTTCTATTATAGTTAAACATTACAAAATAAATACACCAGCCAGGCATGATTCTTCAGCATAATAAAGACAAGCTTTTAGAGAACAGTATATCTTACCCTATAGTATTGATATGTCCTTTCCTGAGTTTAGTGAAATTTAGATAATTTTTATGAATTGTTAGATTTTCTATTAACAACACCCCCATCATATTTCAAAGATTTCGTTACAGATGAAGCTACTTGAAATGGTTGTGATTCCAGCTTACTTTCACTATGTGCCATCTTTTACATATAAAATAAATCATGATTGGGCAATAGGAATATGATAAATCTCAAAACTAAATGTCACAGAAGATGTGAAGAAAAGCAATATTACTCAAGAATATCCTCTAAGTAGTTATTTAGAAAGTTCTGATAAGCAGGATGTTGAGCTGAATTGGAACTTCG
>JANRGW010011875.1:0-25652 GCA_024733675.1 Psilopsiagon aymara
CCCTGATGGATGGGGGGGGGGGGGGGGGGAAATACATATCATCCCGTTGCCACAGCAACGAGCAGTTCCTGCCTGCCTCAAACTTCAGAATCCACCCAAAGGAGCTGCTTCCCTCATCCCTCATCCCCGCTGCCTGCATGGGCTTCTGCTCCCTGTCACCTGCGGGGTTTTGAGTACCTGGAGCCCCAAAACCAGCCAGCACCCCCATGTATCCCATTCCTCCAAATGGGAGACCAAGCCTGAGCTGCTGGCCCTGCAGTGGGGTTTGCCTGCTCAGCTCCACTCCCTGCCTGCACCCAGTTTGATCCCCAGCTATGGGTGCTGCTCATCCCAGCCCCCCCCCCAAGCATCCTGCGGGGTGCCCTGGATGGGATGCTGATGCTGGGGGCCTGCTGGGGCTGTGGGTGCACTTGCTGCTCTCCAAACACTGATGTGCCCTGAGGCAAGCAGGCAGCACTGGGCTCGCAGGTCTGTGCCGTTTCCAAGACAAAGCCCATTCCACTGAAGCAGCCAGCAGCACAACATGGAAAGGGACCTAGAGCCCAGCACTACCAGGAGAGAATCTGGGCTTTGAATTATGTATGCTTCACCTCCGTGCTATGGTGATGAGAGACAGAGCAGACAGAGAGACACATCCACATAACGGAGAGAAGACTGCAGCCTGTTTCCCCAGAGAGGCCATTTATCTGACTCAGGTTTTCTGGAGGGCTACCAGCCCCTGAACCGGTTCTGCCCCTTACATCTCCCCTTGGAAAAGTGCCTCATCCCTGGCTCTTGTCTCTGCCACTGCTTCTCTGGAGAGTTTATTCCCAGGACCACAAGGGTGGGAAGAGCTGTCACCAGCCACGGCTGTTTGAAGTTCCCAAGGGATCTTGCTGTGTTGGATGGGGACAGGCTGTGGCTGCCTGACTGTGGGACAGACAGTCCTCATGACCACGGTGCCCAGCTTTGAGCCCACAAACCTATTTCTCCTCCATAAGGCAGTCCAACCTCAAGGAACTGCTGCTCAGGGTTCATGGTGGCATCACTGAGGCATTGAGGCTTACAAGGATGCTTTGTGACAAGGTGTCCCCTGACCCAGCCTTGCTTGGGTTCCCTGACCCAGCAGGTTTTGCTTGGGGATGGATATGAGACATGCTTTAATTGAACAGAAGGAGTTTGGCAAAGCTAAAACTCATTGTTCCATTCTGCTATGAAGGTCCATGAACTCCCATCTCCCACTGGGGTGCATCCAGCCCGTCTCCCATGTGGGCTGCTCCTGATGCTGAGCCAGGAGAACAACAGTCCCCAAATAACATGCCGTACGCTCGGAGGGTGACACACAAGGATGGGGTGGGATGGATTTGGGCCACGGTTGCACCAAGCAGGGAGGAAAGAGCTGCTGCCCACCATTGAAAAGAAGTGACAGAGATGAGCTAAGATTGAATAGAAGGTTTCACTGGATGGTGGGCTGAGCACCAGACATGGGTACAATGCTGCTACGGGTTTTCGGGGTGCTTGGCACCCTGAAGAATTGGGAACTTTCTTAGTCACAATTTTAAAGGGATAATCAGTCAGATCCATGGGTTAAATCCCCCTAGGGTTTTCAGGGGGAAATATGCTTAGCAGGGTCTATGGTCAAATCCCTTAATTTCCTGGATTAGGAAGCCAGTACAGCTTGTTATTCGTCCTGCATAGAGGAGGCAACAGAAACCTCATTGCCTGAGGCTTTTCAAACTGAAGAGGACCAAGGGACTGATCCCCACCGTGGCAGTGCTGATGTTCCCCCCCAGCATCCCAATCTGGCTGCAGCAGGAAGTGATGTTCGCAAACATTAATCAGAACAACACTCAGTATTTTTTCTCCATTCTGCATTTTCATCTCCGTTGTGCTCCTGATACTGCTTTTGCCTCTCTCCAGAAGGGGCTTTGGTTGGGGGACAGGATCATGGGGGTGTTGGGGCTGCTGATGCAATGAAGCAGGAGGATGGACTCAGCACAGCCAGTGGAAATGCATGGCCAGGAAACCCAAAAAGGGAGATCTGCTAGAAGGGAAAGCACATAGGCCTCATTTAGGTGATGGTAAGGCAGCACAGATACAGTATAGGGACCCCAAACCTTCCCCTCAGCTCTCCTCTGCTATCAGAGCTTTGAGGTGCAGCATTACTGGGGTGCAGTAATGTACCTGGGAGTAGGAGTACATGGAGCAGGCAGCGACATGGCACAGCAGCTCCCACTGACACAGCCAGGGGGTTCAGGGTGATGGGACACAGCAGCAAGGGGCTGGGATGCTACAGTTCATCATCCTCTGCATCTACTCCTTGGGCCTGCTGGGTTTGGGTGTACCCCCACCGGTCTCCTTGCACCCTGTGGAGGGTGAGGATGAGGATGGAGGAGAGCGATGGGGCTGCGAGCCAGGCAGCTGCGCAGGCTGTGGGAGGATCCCTCCCTTCCCTCCATAAGATCGCTGAGAAAAGCAACACTGCAGCTTCTGCTCATTGAATAGGAAAAGCAGCAGAAAGGAAAATCGGGGGCTGGAATTTTGGTTGCTGCTGTTGACTTTTCCTTCCCCTCCATCTGATGAAGAGCTGCTTCACCCAAAAGCAGGCATCAATGTGAAGAAGAGGCTTCAGCATCCTCTTCTTCAGCACATTCCCTCTTCCCACTGCTGTGCACACAGTCAGGTTGGGCAGGAGGTGGTTGTGTTAGTGGTGGTATTTCACACTGCTCAGGGGGCTGCAGTCATCCTGCACCACCTCCTGAGAAGGGCTCATTCTGCTGCAGGACAGCAGTGCCAGCCACTCAACCCATGTGCTAAGCTGGTAAAAGGCTTGGATCAGAAACCAAGCAGATGATCTGGGCTGCGATGGGCTGCTGTGTGATGCCAGAGAGGAGGAAGAGGAGGAGGAGGAAGAGGAGGCAGCCCCCCCTTTGGCCCCCATGCTGCCCCTCACCTCCTGCTCATCTCTCCAGGGCAGCCCCTTCCCATGGAAGCAGTGCCTGCCAGGAGTGAATCACACTCCTGTCCTTCCTGCTGCGCTGCTGGACAATGCCATCCCTGCCTGTTTCCATCTGGTCACACTGACAAAGCGACCATGCACCAGCACCAGCACAGCTCTCCTATCACAGCTTTGCCACTGTCGCTTCCTCCCACATCCCAGGACCCTTCTGCTACTTCATTCTATGGCAAAACCATCCCTTTCAGTTGCACTTTGCTGAGGGGCTGCTCCAACACAAGCTGCATCTGCCAAGACTGTGTGGATTTCGGAGGTCTTCCCCTATGAGCACAGGGAGCAGATCCATCTGGGACCACGGTGAATCCAACAGCCTGTGAATCTCTGCCATGTTATTTCATTAGGACCTAGAAATGTTGGAAATAATGATATGAATGCAAGTCACACACCTGGGTCATGGAGCCAGGGTGGTTTAGCTCATATTTGGCCCAGCAGAGAGGGAAGGCAGTGGGAGCTGCCAAGCTGGGAGCCGTGGTCAAAGGATGGGAGGGCAATGAAAGGAGAAGGGCCAGAGAAACCACACTAAGCTGCTGTCTTAGAAGCTAAAAAAGACTCTGCTGAGGTTTTCCCAGTTGGATTATTTTGTAAAGCATCATTCCTATGAAGGGCACTTAATTTTCCAGCTTGTTCATACCCATGGACGTGTCCCTGCAGCCCTGCATCGCAACGCAGGCAGCTGGGTGGCAGTCAGGGACACGCAGGGATAGCCTTGCATGAGCGTGCCACCTAGTCCTGACTTTTGATGTGGCCACAAGAAAGCTTAATGCTGTAAATCCTGTCTGAGCAGGAAGTTATTACACTGGCATTGCAGGAGGACTTAAAACAGTCACAATGCAGGCAGTAGGTCCTGCAAGAACTGGTCATGGGTAAGGATGCAATGCTCCCGGGTGCTATCCTCAAGTGTCCTGAAGTGAAGGTGCTCGCAATGAGTCAGATGTGCCGGTGTCACCCCAGCTGACAGCGGCACTGGGATGGGAGGAACAACAGCTGATCCTAATCTCCACTGCCGCTGTATGGCCTGATCCCTGTCACACACAGGAGCTTGTGCACAGGCACAGGAGGAGGGCAGGGAGGCGGCAGAGGGAAGGAAAGGCAGTGTGCTGTGCCACTCTGTGTCAATGGTAAAGCCTGTTGGAGGCTCTCTGCAAAGCATAGGGGATGGGTTTTGTGGAGAGAGAGAACAAAGGAAAAAGGAAATGCTGCCATAGAGAGAATTACATCCTGCCCCAGCTAACCTCAGCCCTTCAATCACCTCCATCCATCCCATCTGTGTTCCCCTTCCTGTCCCACTGTACTCCTCAAGGAAAGGATGAAGAGATTGGGAAAGGATGGAGGGTTCAAGCTCTCCCTGCCTGAAACCCAGCAGGTACCAGGTTATGCCATTAGTGACTCCACTGGTCCCCAACTAATGACTCCTGCAGAGGGGCAGCAGTTCTCCAGGGGAACGTGAGCAGAGGAACTGGCTCCAGAGGTGCCCAAAGAAGGAATGGATGAGGCAGTGGGAGGCCCTGACACATGTGGTCTCATCCCTAAAGCATTCACTCAGTCTCATCCCCACAGCCAGTTCCGCTGTGACCCACTTTGTCTTCAGTCCACTGCCAGCTCGTCCCTGCCATCCCAGCACACGAAACCCTTTGGGGCCACAGTGTTCCCCTTAACCCACACCCTCCTCCTCCTTCCTGCCTCCATCCGCATCGCAAGCCCTGCTGGCAGCATGAGGCGGGGATTAGGGTGATACTAATGTGGGAGCCATGCAGCCACTTCCCCCAGGCACCAGAAAAGCCAGCAGAAACCTTAAATCAAATGCAGCTAAGTACAATTGCAAAGCTGCAGGCACAGGCCTGAGGGAGCATTAAGCAGCATTATCATGGCTCAGTGTACTGCCAGTAGTGACATTACCGCAACTTAAAATGTTTGGGTTCTGAACTGCAGAATCTATTCTTTTCTCTGGGTTTTGCCTGGGCTGCTTTTCCATTTTTCTGAAGAAAATATCTGTTTGGCTCAGACAACCTTCCACACTTTGCTGTTCAGCTCTCGGGGGGTTTTCTTGCCTCCCTGCTCCCCATCATATTTCAAACTGAAACAGATGCATCATCACTGCAGCATCCTGAAGGAGCATCCATGCTGAGCCCAAACATCTTCCTTTACCTGACCTCACCCCCAGTTTGCCTTTTTTCACTTCCTTTTCCTTTTTTCCTCCAGTTTCCCTTTCCAAAGTTGAATGACACTGCACTAATCTGCAGCCCGACTCCTCCTGAGACTATTGAGCTTAATTATATTTCCTCATCATTGGTGAATGGCTCAGCTATAATTATGCCTGGAAGTGTGTTACTTAGGACTAACCTGAAAGCAGCACCCCCTCTGGGGTGCTAGGTCATTGGCTGCTCTGATGTGCTGTTATTTAAGATGCTGAACAACAGAGACCCATGAAGCCTATGCTAAGTGCTTGCTAAATGCCACCCAAGTTTGGGACTCACATCCCTAGCTCAGGTGATGGCATTACCTCTCATATGTAGTGCAGCCACTAATTGCAAAACCTTGAACTATGGCAGCATAAGGAAAACCTGGAGAGAATTAGAGTCTGTCTGCCTTGCATTAAAACTACCATCATCTGCTGCTGAGAGCTGGAGGCCGTCCTGAGGTCTCCCCTGTGGTCCACATGCATCCATCATGCACGGCTGGTGGCTGTGCTGAAAGCCAAGAGGTGAGGATGGGCTTTCTGGCCCACCACTCTTGCCTGGATATTACATCTCAGTTGATCGTGAGATAAGAGTGCCCATGGACAACTTGTCTTAGGTATCAATGTTAGCACGAAGGAGATGAGAGCTGGCATCTCCAGTGCATCCTTCATCCTTCCAGGGTAGCAGCAGAAAGAGTGATGGCTCCTGGCTGATATGAGAAGGAATTAAGCACCCCACAGCCAAACAGGTCACTTTGAACCCTCATTTTAGACAGGCTTAAAAAGGTCTTCCCCTTTGGCTCCCTTGGAAAAAACACAGTTGATCTCAATGGTAGTTTTTCAGACCTGATTCACAGCTCTTCCCTCCCACTGACTTCATACAAACTGCTTCACAGCAAATGGGAGATAAAAGAGGAAAGAAAGTGTTCTTTAATTCCAATTGCATCAAAGAAAATTTAGAAGAATCATCTGCTGAACCTAAAAACCATTCCCTAAATGAGCTGATTTTCCTGTGTCACATTGTACACTGCTCAGACTAAAACAACTTTAAGAATCCAATTTACTTTGCATAGTGTACTGGAGACTTCTCCAGTACACTGTGTTTTTAGCCTACTTTCCTCAGGAAATGGGGCTTACTTATGTGATTATGCTGTTTATATATGTATATGCCATCACTCCCACACTAATAACTTTTGAACGTGTTGGCCAATCCAAACCAAATCTGACAGAGCAGCAGAGTTTTCAAAAACACTGAAATCTTACAAATTTAATGAAATACGTGGGTGGGCACACATTTTCCCCCACCAAGGGAAAGGCTGCACAGTGAACTCAGCCTTATCATTAGACAGAAAAGAATACACACACATGCAAGCACATACCCAGCCACACACCAGTGCTGTTATGAAATCCCCAGGTGTTGGTAAGCCAGTGCTCATGTTGGTATTAGACAAGGAATATTGTACCTCTAAGCCCCAAAGCCACCAAATCAAGAATCAAGCATCAGGACTCCTTCACCAATGCACCCACTGCCTATGTTGTGCATTTCTTTCCATTTGGACGATGCAGCTTGGTGTGGGCACTGCAGGGGAGTGTTTATCCATTTAGAAGCTCTAAAGTTCACTGTACTGATGGTACAGAAGCCTTTCTAGCTGGTTCTAGGTTTGTAAAAGCTTGCTCTCTTGCGGCTCTGCACACTGAGAACTGCAAAAGCCCTCGCAAAAAGGAAAAGCTTAAGCTGAAGGATCACAGATTTCAGACTGGCATGTTGAGGTGCTTGGGCCTCTCCTGCACATACCCAAATTGCACACCTGAGACACCACCAAACACCTTGTGGCTGAGCCTGTCCACCCACCTAATCCCACCTGCCCTGTGTCTGCGGCAAAACCTAAATCCTTCAGTCCTGCCTGGTTTGTAGTTGGATGCTTTGGCTCTCTGTTGATAGGATTTGGGGCCCCACTATAAAACACAGCAGCCAAAGTTCCTGGGATGGCTGTCATCCATGATTGGTAACCCAGCACTAATGCACAGCACACATCACGTTGGAGTGTGTGCAGCAGATCATTAAAGGGCTTTTCAATACACCAGCAGCCTTCATGCATCAGAGGCAACGGCTGTGCCATAAAAAGAGCCAGGCCCTGGGTTCCCAGAGCTTGCTTTCCTCCATGTGTATCTAGTAAAGGACAATTAGTTAAGACTAAATAGTGGAGGGAGCTGGGCTGCAGGATGCAGATGTTGGGTTGCTGGTGGGACCAGGTTAGTCTCTGACAGTATCCTCAAAGCCACATGCTCCCATTCATTTATTTCTTTGCATCTTCACTGATGACTGAAGGGGTCCTCTGTGACCCCCAAATCCCACAGGTTTTCTGCTCCTCCATGCATACGTGTGATTACAGGATGCATTCTCCCTTCCAGCACTGCTGCTGCTGTTCAGAAGAGCTCAGGACCACATTATCCCACCCGGTACGGTGGAGGAAGGTACTTGTGCCCTGCACCCCTATCTGATGTGATGTTTTCCATTCTCTCTCGTAATTATAAGGTAGAACATCATATGCCCAGAGCTCATAAAGCATTTCCAACTTGGGGAGGGGCCATACCTCTTCCAACTCCTGCTCTTGTGGCTTTCCAGGATCATTACCAACGGGTGACAAAAGATGCTGGGATTCTTAGATCCCACAGCACACAGGAGCTCCACATTTCCAGGTCTGCAGTAATGCCTTTGTACTGAGGCATTCACATCCCCAGGTGACAGGGAAAGATCTGGGCTTTCTGCTGCTCTGCAGTCTGTTTCCTACCTGGCAATCTAGTGGGATTTCTTTTCTTTTCCAAAGCTTTGACAACAGTTTGGTACAACATCAGCTCAAAAACATCATCAAGCCCAAATATGCTCCCAAAGCAGGCCTGGGAGTCTCATTTATATTGCAGATAAGTCATCAGTAGGCATGCTGATAGATTTCAAGTGTGACTCTGCATACAAATGATTCAGACCCAACAACTAATCCAGCACAGGAGACTGAAGAGGTACCTGGGTTTTTCCCTGAACCCCAGCCCATTTTCCCCAGCCTGGCTGCTATATGTAGCATTTGCTCATAAAGCAGAAAGGAATGACCATGCTCTAGTAAACGCCCTCCAAAGAGCCCTGAATTTGACAGAGGAGCCTTTTCTCCTCAGCTCACCCCTTCTTAGGAGCTCACTGCAAGCCATGAAGCACCAGAAGGTGCTTAGGTTGTCCCTGCTTTGAGTTGGGAGTTCGACCGTATTTCAACCTAAATCAGGTATTACTCCTATCATCCTGCTCCCTCTTTCTTTCAGACACATCAGGTCCTTGCCCTAAATCACTGAGCAGTCCCATGATGGCTACAGCCAGCCCGGGGAGGAAGGGGCTTCTTGACGACAGTGGGGATTATTTGGGTACCCAGAGCTTCTTCTTTCTAGCAGAGCATCAGGCAAGGCAAACCCTCCCTAAGCATCAGCTGCAGCCAGTGATTTGACTGCTTTTCCACTCAAAACCTCTCTGGGGAACAGAAATAGCTGGGAATCCTCCCAGCGCAGGCCAGCCTTGGGATGGCTCCTCTTGGCTGTAAGTCAGACAGAGGATAAGGGCAAACGACATCTCAGGATCAGTTCTGCTTGGGTATCATCCTGCTTATTAAAGAGGCTAGGGAAAAATGGGGTAAATAACCCAGTAGCTCTTAAGTGACAGCTATCAGCTTGGGAGCCCCACATTGTCACCCACAGGTGCAGTCCCATCATGGTGCAACCACCCCTTGCACAGGCTGCACCATTCTGGGTGACCCTGTATGGTCTTGCTGGCTGGGCTGGGAACACTCTGCAACCACATCCCACTTGGAATTAGCAGAAGGACAAATCAGCTTTTATCCACCTCAATTTGAACACCACCCATGAGACCTGGACAAGTCCAGAAGCATGGCTTTCCAGGATGCTGAACACTCTTGCTTTGTGGTCCAGCCAGCACCACAGCACTTGCCTGCCTCCAGCAGCTTCCCCAAAACATCCCACCAAGCACCTGCTACTGCAAAAAGCCTATTCCCACTTTTTCCATCAAAACGCAGCAGCTGGGGCTTGACTCTTGCTCAGACACCGCATTGGGATGGGAATCACCTTACCTGGATGCCGCAATCTCCGCTTTCTGCTTGGCGATGGTGGCCGCCCGCTCAGCCGCCTCGATGGCCCGATCCACCTTCTCACGGATCTTGCTGGCCCGCAGCGGGATGAGGTTCTTCCTCTTGCCGCTGACCAGGATGTTCTGCTTGTACTTGCCCTCCTCCTTGGTGCCATCAGGGAAGGTCATGCAGCCGTAGCCATGGCGCTTGTTGTTGGCCCATTCCCCCTCGTACTTCAGCCCATCCGAGCGCTGGCTCACCCCGAAGCCCGACCGCTTGTCGTTCTTCCACTCGCCGACGTAGATCTCAGTGGTGGTGGCATCGATGTCGTCTTCGATGACAGAGAGCTCGGCTTCGCCCTCCCCCAGGCTGATGGTGGAGTTGATGTCACTGGCGGTGGAGCTCACCGTGCTCATTCCGGCTTCGCTCCGGAAAGAGCTCTGCTTGCTCCGCTGGCTGGCCAAGGAGCTCTTGGACTCGGACTTACGGAGCTTGAGCCCGCTCAGCAGCGACCGCCGGAAGATGCCCTTCTTCTTGCTCTTGAGGATCTCAGCATCGCTGTGGGCCATGAGGACGAAGCCACCCCGGGAGACGGCAGGGCTGCCGGCCACCGCCGGCGAGGAGTCGGGGTGCAGCGCCGTGCCGTTGGTGTGCTCGCTGCGCAGGGAGTTGATTGATGTCCTCAGGGGTGACCTGATAACCGCAGCCATGCCGTAGGGAACGCTCTGCCGGACGCCATAACCCTGGCGCATCCCTCCGACCCACTGGCCCTGGTATGTCCCTGGGAAGAGGAGACAAAAGCAAACAGGGGATTCATGGCATGGCATCCTGTGGAACGTTAATGGCATCAAACCGATGTGCAAGCCCTTGGTTAGTGGGAGCAGCAAAGTGCAGCTCTGGATCCCAGTTCCGTCTCCATGACAGGACTCTAATATCATATTGTTGGGAGGGAAAAATAACATCTTGGTCGGATTGCAGGCTTGCACTCCAGCTGCAGCATGGAAATATTAGAAACCAGCCAAGGCATCACCAAGCAGGGAGCGATGCTTCAAGGAACTGACCCTAATTTGAAAGGGAAGAGAGTGGGGGGAAAAGGGAATCGTTATCCTGAAGCAGACTCCATCCCTGTCAATGCTGCCACAGTGATCAAAGTGGATGGTACATTACAGTGCATTTACTTATATACATAGTGCCTTTCATCCTGCACGTAGCGGAAGGGAGCTGCTCTATAGAAATAAAGGCCTCTTTGGAATTTCTCTTTGGAAATGTGCCCCTGTTTGAACTCCTACATTTGTGTGGGCACTTACTGGAGTTGCTTAACTGGTTATTAATGGGTTGAAACACACATGAGACCTCACCACAACACTGTGAATGGAGGCACAAGAAACCCACCCAGCCCAGGAAGCACAACCAGAGTGTAATGCCTGTCCCATACACCACAATGCCCAGTGGCAATCTTCCCTGGGGTTTATAATCCCTTCCCCTCCTGGAGCTCAGCGACTGGCACTCTTTCACATTCCATCCCAGCTGGTTGAACTGTGTGGCTTGCTTTTATTCTAAGTCAGCTTAATCAGTTCTGGACTAGCTCAAGACACAGCGCTGGGAGGTGTCCCTGCCCACAGCAGGGGGATTGGAATTGGATGATCTTAAGGTCCTTTCCAACCCAAATCAGACTGTGATCCTATGATTCACTGCCCGCCCAAGCCCTTGCAGATGGATGAGTCCAGGGACTGCTCCTCGCCTGATGCTGGTGCTGCTGGGATGCTGAGGCTGGTCCTAGGCATGGGATGCCCTCCTGATTCCCAATCCTGGCTGGCAATGCTGGGACAGGCATAGGCAGCACCTCACAGCATCCCTTCATGCCATTCCTGCTCCTGCACACCAAAGGAATCTAAAAATAGATGAGCTGATATAGTGAACCCTTTGTGAATCCAACTAAAACAGCCCAGATGAAACCAACCCAATGACTATCACCGCCTCAGACCGAAGGAGGCTTTCCATCCCCTCTCTTCACAACATGCTCTTTGCCCATAGCAATCAGGGCAAGCAATCAGACATGAGCAACCAGTTGGTTCCACCTCAGACGGCTCTTTTGGCTGCAAAGATATTGTTCCCTAAGACCAGCCAATTTGCTGCAGTGTTTCCTTCTCAACATTTTCCAACAGCCCAGAAGAAGGAATGATTAAAACAGGCTGTGCTGCCCATGCCCACCCCCAGTCCAGATGAACCCAATTCTCTCTACAAGGAGTGATCCCAACCCTACAGCTATGCAACCTTTTTCTCCAGTTCATTCCTCCTCCTGATCCCACTTCCAGGACTCCCTTAGGGCTTCTATTGCCCAGTCCCTGGGGCTCAGTGGTAGCTCTGGAGATGGATACAGGCTGGAGCAGTTCACTCTGAGCACAGAAAGTGAAACCAGCGCCCAGGCGTATTCGCATAGATCCCCTGGAGCTCGGGCATCCTTCCCAGTGCTCCGATGCAAGCAATTCCCCTGAGTTGCTACTTTATCTGGGTGACAGATTGTGCACCCCAAAACAATGCCAGCCCCAAGCTGAGGAAAAGACTTCCTTGGAGAAGCAGGGCCAGGTGGGCAGGGTTTACTGAGGGTTTATAGGATTAGAACCAGGGAGGGAGGCAGAGCACCAGGATTATGGAAGGCACCGGCAGGGCAGGGTAAGGAGGTGGTGGCAGTTCTAGCTGGGAGAAGAATGGGGGACAATACAGCTGGCAAACAGCTCAGAGGAGACACCAGGCATGTCCTGTGGTTGGGTTTGAGCAGTGAGCCTTGCTTGCCCCGCTGCAGTTCACTTTGGGGTCCCCAAGAGCATGCAACAACCTATGCTGTTTCCCCATGGCTCTCCCCATGCCCAGTGGCACCCTGGAATGGTCTCTGTGACAAGAAAGAGACCATCGAGCTCTCCATCCCTGCCCTGCAGACCTGGCACTGTCTCACTCCCCTTCCTGGTTCCTTCATTTCTGGAAGAGAGACATTTCCCCCAGTGCTCCGAGCACCCCGCAAAGGGAGCCCCAAAGGTGGTTGTGACGTCCTCACACCATGCTCAGCATCCTGTTTCCCTTAGAGATGGGTTCAATGGGTTTCAGGGAGGGATTCCAGTGTGGGCAAGAGGACAGGGAGGAAAGGTCCTGCACGAGGTCTGTCAGAGCCTCCCCTGCCCATGCCCTGGATTCTCTTTCTCTTCGACGGTCCCTTGACCTCCCTATCCCCACCAAATCTACAGCTGACGAAAACCCCACTGGATTAAGCCAAAGCACTGTAAAGCAGACACAGCCCTTTGCTGGAAACCAGAGGCAGCAACAAAGAGCAGAACAAAGCGCTGTCGGAGCAAGCGTGACAGCGCATCTCAGCTGGAGAGAGGCAGCAAATTGGTCACAGCAGGTTACAGCTGCAGCATACCTCCAGCAAGGCAGAGGTGCCCAGGAAGCTGTCATCCTTGCACGGCCTTAAAACCTGCTCCTAGAATTGCACAGATGCCAGGAGATGCTCTGCATCTCCTTGGTAAAGCCAATTTTAGTAAACAAAGGATGCAAGGGCTTGAGGAGCCACCCCATCCATCCAGTCCATCCTGCTTCTCCCCTCCTGGCATCATGGAGCAACCCTCACTAGACAGCAAAACCCAAACCCCAAGTCCGCTTTCATGGGTGGCATTGCTCTCCTGATTGTTTCCCTGCTGGAGGCAGCAGCATGGATTACCTATGGTGATTGCCTAGGAGGGTCCCAATGGCCACCAAGACATTTGGACACCTTCATAGACACAGCAGATCAAAAAGCTTCCTTCCAGGTAGCTGATTTCATCCATACTTCCTCACCCAAACAGCATTCCTTCCTTCATCTGACCTCATTATATTTTAAACCCCTAAATATCCCAGGATTTGGACATGAATACTGGCAGATCTCAGGGCCATCTGATCTGCATTGATAAGCACTGCCACCTCCTCTCCTTGCATTGCTCAGTTTAACCTCTGCCCCCTAACATTTGCAGATATATGCACAAAGCTTAATCTCACAAGGAGCTGGGAAACTCTTTCTCCCTGCACAGGAGACAGGGGTTTATGATTTTCCACTTTATGTGCCAGGATGGAACAGCTATAGCCATTTCGTTGCTCAGGAGGTGAAAAGGGAGCAGGCAATGGGAAGCCTGTGCAGCGGGGACCATAGGATGGGATTGGGTGCAACGGAATGAGTATATCTGGTACAAAAAGTCCCCAGGTTGATCTGCTGCGGTGCTGAATTAAGGTCCTCAAGGACTTCAGTGCAAATAGAGAGAGCTGAGCACCTCCCAGGATCTGGGAAGAAAAGCAGATGCCCTCTTTCAACTGTGTGCAAGATGGGAACATGTCTCTATTGGGATGGGAAGCAGGGAGCAAGCCAGCACTACTGCAATCATGGCCACAAGCTGACTGCGTTGCCCAAGCCAGGGCCCTATGGGAAAGAGGCAAAGATGCAGTGATAAAGGAAAACTGCTGGGGAAGAAAATCTGCCAACTTCTTGCCCCCAGCCACTCCTATGGCTACATCCAAGATGCCACAAATATCGGTCCCACTTCTATGTGGCTCTTTTACACTGAGCAAAAAGGACAAACAACATCCAAGAAAGTCTTGGACATGGAAAGAAAACCCACCTGAGGCAGGTAATTTGGGATTTCCTATGGTAATACAACCGATGCAACAGCTCCTTCTGTACTACCAATATTTGCAATACGCTTTCCGAAGCATTAATTGCTTGATATCAGTGGAGTGATTGTATCAGGGAAAATGCAGCACCCATTACATGGTCAGGGCAGCATCACACAAACAATCAGGGGCAGGACTAGATGGAAGTGTGGAGGGTAGGAGAGCACTGGGTAGCCAAGCCAACGAATCTCAGCCACCATCATGATCCTGCTGAAAAGAGGGCCTGATCCTGTCCCAGGAATGGGAATTTTGCAGCAATCAGAGCCCAGGGGAATGAGCAGGTTGTGCTCTTGCTTGCCATAGGTTCACAGGGAGGAATTCTTGATTCCTGGTGGCATCACTCCAGCAGGATTTAGGCAAGATAAAGGTAATGTCAAGAATGGTCGGGACATAGCCACACACAGGGATAAGGAAAGGGAATAACCTGAGGCTATGAGAAAATAACTGAGAATATTCACCTTTTGGAAACAGCAGATGGAATGTGAGAAAGGGAATGGGCTTGCAGGAAATGTGGGGAAAATTGGGATGGGACAGGAACATGGAGAAAAGGAAATGGGCAATGCAGTTGTTGGCCACTTTAGCTTGTGTTCGTAAGCCTGAGTTTTGGAGGTTTTCCGCTTGCTCCCCTTGGACCAAGGCTGGGATGTTTCCAAATGGCTTTTTAAACTCCTGCAGGAATTTCTATTGCCTGGAGGACCATGCAGAGCCCCATCCTTGGCTGGAGACAGGCAGGCTGAAAGCAGAAAGCGGGAAGTCACTGGCCTCCAAAGCATCATTCCTGATTCTCCAGCAGATCTACATTTTGAGAAATGACAAGCACCAAAAGCAATCTAATCTGTTGCAGCTCCTCAGTGCTTTCTCAGCATTTGGCTCAGGAGGCTAAGATACATTCTGGGAAGAGAGCAGAGAGTCTGCAGGGCTGCTCCTGTTGTCCCCATAATGCCAAAATCCCTGAAATCGGAGTTTGCCTTGGTTGCCCCTTGGAGAAACAGGGAATCATGCAAAGCTGGTGGTGAGGTGGCTGGGTTCAGCCCCTGCGCCTCATGTTCCTTGCTGCAAACACGGATGAAACAGCCACACTCCATCAGCTCAGCTGGGTATGGGGAAGACTAATTAGTTCCTATCTGCAAGTGCTCCGTGAGGATCTGAGGCATTACAGACACTGGGAAGAACAACAGATTTCCATTAATTTCCTTGGCTTTATCAAAGAGATTTGGGGGTTTTCCTGGGGAGTGGGAAGGAGGAGACCAATCTCCATCTCAAGCTCATCCCTTTGGGGCACAGCCGCTGTGGTGGGGCTCAGGTGCATGTTCAAGCAAGGGAGCTGCTTGCTCTTGCAGACAAGGTCTTAACCATGGCTGGGAAGAGGCAAAACCAGCTCATGGCTTGCTCTTCCCACACAGCACACCAGGCTGAAGCCTTGGGCAAGAGGAGTCACTTCATTGATGCCGTTTTAATCCATACCTTTTTGCACATAAAAAATGAGGGCAATGGGCTGCTCACAGCCCAGCAATGCAGATGGGGCTTCCCCTGGCCCAAGGTGGGATCGCACACTTGGATATAAACCTGGTTCATCTTTACCATGGCACTGTATGGACACAGAGGGCAGGATTTTGAGGTTGCAATGTCTACATTTGCCTTCCTCCCTCTCCCTGTACCCGAGGATTTGGCATTTTGCAGTTCTCTGAGCCCTCTGGCTCCACTCCAGGAACACCATTAAGTAGGAGTGTTACGGACTGAAGGTTGCTCACAGGCTCTCCCCAAACCAAGACGATCAGTTCCATATTCTCCTCAAAAAAGCCCTTGGCAGGCACACAGGGTAAAGCACACAGGGAGATTGGCACTGACCTGCCCTGCTTTATTCCATTTCAGCTTCTCACATGGAGAAATTCAAGCCGTTACTTAGGATGCCCTAAAGCATTTTGAGGTTGGTGGGCACATACATACTTTTATCACAGTAAGGCCTCGGAAAAAGTCAAAACACTTGGAAAAATCTTCCTTGCCCATCACTAACACTATGCTAAAAACCCCACAAATAACCCACTGTCATGGCTGAATGTGAAGTATTTCAAGGCCAGCTAAAATAACCATCAACACGAGCACAGTTACCCAGGCTTCCATAGACATGGGAGCAGCAAGCTTCAAAGGATAGGTTCCTCTTCAGCCTCTGTCCTCTCCTTGAAGCACAGCCAAGATCTGCCTGTTACAGTGACTGTGTTTGGCAATGGCAGTGATCCGAGCCTCCCAGGTTGATTTTGCCACTCAGCAGAATTTGGGAATGAGGTCTGCATTGTTCAAAGTGTCCACCATCCACCTTTCCAAACCAAGTTAAAGTAATCAGGCCTTGCAAATTGCTCATTAATCTTGTGAAGGATCCTTCCTGGTACGCTCACATCTCACCCTCCTCCCCCATCTCTGAACTCCGCAGTATATTAATTAAAGACATCCGATGGCAATAATGAGGCCGGTCTCATGAATGATAATGGAAGGAGCAGGTTTTACAGGTATCACTTTCCAGCTATTCAGTATCAGAAAGACCCAGGGAGGATATGATGCCCAAATCGTGTTTGGCATTTCAGAAGCATCTATCCCAAAGAGAAGATGTACAAGAGGAGAGGCCTGCAGGATGCTAATTCAGCTCAGATCCTGATGGTGCAATGATAGGGACACCCTCGTTGGCCACCCTGGTTGATATCCAGCAGTCCGGAGACCTTGTTGGTAAAAACATGCCCTCCCAAATGTGCTACCTGCAGGTGTGGGTCCTCCTGGGCATCCATGTGTGTGCCAAGACATCTCAAGAGCCATCTTTCCTGCACTCCTGGCAGCAAGACAAGGCACTGTGCTGGGTGACTTGCATCCCTTGCTTTGTGCCCAACACAGCAGTTGTCCCCCAGATGTTCACTTAAATCCTACACAAGCACGATATGGAAGGTTAGGACTTCTTGCCTGCATTGCCCACTATGAAAGGTGGGAATCAGTGATGGCACACGTGCGAAGTGCCGCATGGATACAGCATCAGCGCTGAGTTATCTCCCCCCAGCTCTGCCAATGGTCTCCATGCCTCTGACCACCACCAGCCCATGCTAAAAGCACAGTCAGGTGCTTCTTACGTGGTTGTTAGTTTGCCAAAAATATGCTCTGGTAAGTGCTTACACAGGGGAAGAAATAAAGTATGGATTTTTGAGTATGCAAATATAATCTGCAGGCACAAGCACGTGATGAATGTTAGTCATATTGCTTAATGAGAGGCTGGATACGTATATACATGATGAGCACAGTGAGGTCTTGGCATCCTTGGAGAGAAGAAGCAGAAGAAGGAAAGGAGAAGGGAGAAAAGTAATGAAGAATGAAGAGGGAAGGACTAGAGTGGAGCTGTCATGAGCTGCTTTGTTACTGCCTGGATGGTGGGTAGCATTAAGTCTGTTGCTGGGGCTCAACAAATAATGAAGCATTACAAGTCCGCAGCTCCTATCAGCACGGTTAGCTTGCACTTTTAAAAGCTAAATGGCAGGGACCCTCCATCTAAGGAAACAAACCAGTGGAGTTGCTGCATTTGGATGATGTGCCATAGGAGATCACTTTGCAAGCAGGTAGGCACGGCTGTAGGAATGGTCCTAGTAGAGCCAGTGCCTTGTGGGACACCTGCAGCAGCAAGAGCCTGGGGCTAGAGAGAAGAGATGGATCTATGCAGCCTCAAGCAAGGGAATCTGCCTCCTCTTCAGATGCAAATAACCATGTAGAGTAACTCTGGATGAAATAGCACAGAGGGGGGATTGCTCAACCATTTGGGAAAATCATCTGAAAGGTGGGTTTGCATCATTAGGAGTGATATCTGGGGGATATGAGCTCCATCCAAAACATGGGAGTCCTTTACGTTCTCACTGCCATGATGCCCGCTTCAAAGATGCTCTGCAATCAGATCAGCAGAGGGAAGCTACCTCCCTCACTGGCAAACATTAATGTGCGTCACGGTATTGAAAAGATATTTGCTGATATTTGCACTTACAGGTGGGAAACTGAGGCGCAGAGCGAGGTGGAAGATGAGCTCCTCCAACAAAACGAGGTGTGGGCCTCTTTCTGCTGCAGGCACAAAGTGGCTCTGCACAGCCCACAGCCAAACATATGGAATGGGGCAAAGACTTGGAGCTGATCTCCTACCTCTGAAGATAAGACAGGCTACAGGAATTAAGCCATTTTCCACAGGGAATAGCCAGCAATGAGTATGTGCCTTTATAGTACTAATTACATAAAAACCACATATGGAAATTCAGCTCAGATACAATCTGTGAGATGAGCATCCTCCCATCCCCATCACCAGGTTCGGACTCTCCTGATAACGACACTTCAAGGCACTTTGGTTATTTGCTTTAAGACAGAAAAAGTTCAATTTGCTCTCCCTGTGCAGGAAAACACAAGTCCATCCTGAGGATCCCCTCCCTCTTCTCTCTTATTGCTTCTGCTTCCCCCAGCCTGTTTGCATTAGTAATTGCCTATTCCAGCCAGCATCTGGAGAAATGTTTTAAGCCATTACAATGGCAATCAAATCCTGGCATCGCTAATTCTGATGGGGCTCATAATGCGCCTCAGGCCAGTCGTGATTTTCCTTAAAGTGCCAGGTCCTGGAGTCAGAGGAAATAGAGCTTTTCAAAAGGAAAGAACAGGAAGAAAGAAACTTCTAGTTTTCCTGTGAGCGGGAAGTGCCAGGCTCATTGGAGACAGTCAAGGCAGCATCATTCCCTGGTGAAATGGGGCCCATGGGCAGCTGAATCCCTGTGGATTCAGTCACCGACTGGGGACAAAACTAGGATGAGGCTTTCACACAAGGGGTGAGAAAAACATTAACATATCACTCAGCTCCTTTATTACAGCTAATGTGCTCCTCTCACAAAGCAGAGTGAAATCAGGCTAATACTTAGTCCGTTAATCCCCCAGGGCTCTAATCCTCATCGAAAACTCTGTGATCTCACCCCATTTCTGAGCAGAGCTCACAGGAGTAAGGGCTAATTCTCCAGCGCTCACACACAGCGCTGTATGCCAGCACCAGGCTTTGGGGGTCCATGGGATGGGGCTAAGCTCACCATGGATGTGGGATATGAGGCTGCACCAGGAGCAGGGATAGTGCAAGGTGAAGGGAGGTGAAAGCGAGATTTATTTCTATCCTGTGAGATAAATGATCAATCCCTTTTTCAGCCCAGGGAAACGCCTCACAGACCCAAAGCAATGCCCTGAGCAGGGAACTATCCTTTTTTAGTCATCATCTTGGTGTGAATGTCTGCAAATTTAGGGACCTTGCTCCGGCTGTTCACTCATTCATGAAAATTCATGATGCTCTGCTGTGTGCTACAAGAAAGTAGAACATCTTCAGGGAATCAGTTTGGGAAAGGAGTGGCTGTTCTGAGGGGATGTTCATGCGTCGATCGCAATCTTTAAGGATTTTTGATTCAGAAGGAAGAATCTGTCTTTGGAAAGCCAATTTCAAACCCCAAAATATAACCACTTGCCACTCAAGTGTTCGGGGCTTTTTTTTTCCTCCAAGCTCCCCTTTTTTGTTAACAAATAGTTTAATTGTAAGTTAAACAGCTTACAGCAAACTAGCATCAGGACTCTCCGGCAACTACTGCAAGCTCCTGCCAAAAAATTCCTTTATTGCTCAGGATTTCCATCAATGTCAAAGCCAGACCCCAAATCTCATAAGGCAGATACTAAACCACAGTGTTGCCTCCTCTAAGACCAGCAATGGCTTCATCCTGCCCTGATGTATCTCCGACTCATGCCTACATTAATACGGATCATTCATCTCCATCAGTGTTACCTGATTCAGAGCATTCAAAATTTATCAGGTTCATTTTAAAATCAAGGCATTTTTAAACAGAAGGCATTTTTAGCTCTCATCTGCTGGTTTCCAAGCCTGTAAGAATGACTTCTCTGCAATAGCCTGGGTGGAAACCTTGCTTTGAAAATGAAGCTGAAAATCTTGCAAAATCACATGATTCCACAAGCTGGAGCTTCAAGGGGAAAAAAAAAACCCGTTCAGCTCCAGGAGCAGATGTCACCCAACCACGAGGGGCCCCATGGGATATCAAATCACATGCAAATATCCTGAGATTTGCATTAAAAGCCATGAGAAACCCATGAGAGGATATTGAAGCAGTGCTTCACGACTTAGGTCACCTCTGTTATGGGTCAAGGAGAGAGGCGTAAGGAGGCCAGACTGCCCCAGGGTTGGGGTCCTACATCATCCACTGGAGCGGCGTAGAATCCTCAAGAAGATGGAGTGAGGGTCTGAGCCTGTCTGACAGTTTTCATCTCACATACCTTCCCCTGGGGTCAAAATCCTTCTTCCTCTGTCCTAAGCTGTACCTGAATGTAAGCATCATGTTCCAGTGAGATAAGTTATTACCATGAGTTCATGCCATTTACTATTAATGATGCTGGTCACAATCTTCATTTAGTATTTTGATTCATTTTTTCTATGCTCTGTGGGTCCTGATGTCTCAGCTCTTGCTCTCCTATAACCGCTGCCGCACTGCGAGCAACTTCTGTACCAAATCTAGGCAGTGAGATGCTTCATCAACAGAGTTCATAGCTTTTATCTTTAATTATCAGGTTCTTAGGGGGTTGTCTGGATCTGCAGGAAGCGGGAGGATGGGGAATCAGGGCGCACTTGTATTTGCTTGTTTCCACCCACTATTTAAAGTGCATCAACAATTCCTTCCCGGCAGCAAAATAAGATGAGAGCTGGTACTTTTAAGGTAATTCTGACATCCATGCTATGAATAGACCTCATGGAAATTTGCCCTCGCTAGCTGGTTCCCTGCTGCTGTAGAGGAACCCGTGGAAAACCCTGCTATGGAGAGAGGCATGAGGCAGCTGTCAGAGACGTCGCTGCCCTTAGAGGCATGGGCTGGTGGTGGCTCATTCAAAACCCCTTCCTGGAGCAGCATCACAGCATCCCCTATGCACCCCCACCAGAGCAGCCCTTTACACTGGCAAAGGGCCTGTTTTCTGCCAAATATCTCATATTTTTCACCGCCTCAACTGTATTAAAGCCATTTGGTTGGTAGCTCCCGGTGCACCCACTAAGAGAGCGGCTGGGAAGTGTCACCAGTGCCAATGCAGAGGTGGGGAAACTGGGGCAGGACAGGCTGCGAGACAGCCCACACCGGCAGCTCCCACTGCACCTCTTTCCTCTCCCCATCGCTTGCAAAGCAGGAACATTTCCTAGCCCGGGCCAAGAAAACCTGCATGCCTACTCACATGGTGCTAACAATGAAAACACTAATTATATTTCACTCACCTATCAAAGGGATGATTCATTTAGGTGAGTGGGCATGGAGGATTACACAAGATAAGCACCATGATGCGACTGCCCGTCTGTTTTAGGGTAGCCCTCCTGGGAAACAAGGCTGTGTGCAGCACATGGGAACCCGGGAAGTGGGTAGCAGAGGAAGAGAGCCAGCACGGACCAGGGAGTCACTGAGAGCCATTCCCTAAGGGCTGGATGGGCAAAGGGAACCCAAGCAAGGGGCTGGTGCTCTCTCTGAGACCCGGTCTGGTTATGGATACCAAATTCTCAGCTGGGGAGAGGTGGAGGGAGGAGAAAAACAGCACTGAAAGGCCAAAAGCAGATCTGGGGCTTCCTTCATGCACCCCACCTCGTCCATCCTCACAACCACGGTTTCAGCAGCTAAACCCATACCCAGTGCACAGCCCTAGGATTCCCATCTCAAGCTTGCAGCTACACCTCAAACTGTCCCCAGGGTAAAATCCTTGTGTGTTTCCAGACTGTCCAAGGAGTTACACAAAGGCAGAAACCAGATGAGACATCTCCAGACCTGCTCAGGTGGGGGTCTCCCACAGGAGGTCTCCAACTCTTTGCTCTAGAGAGCTTCCATCAGCTCCAGCAAGGACCACAGCAGCAGCTCTGCCTCACATGGATGCTGATCCAGGTGGATGCAGCCCCTTTCACCTGAAGCAAGGGAGCAATCCTGCTCCCTCTCTGGACCTGGGCTGAATCAGGCCCAGCAAATAAGTGGTGCAACTCCAGCATCCGACTGAAGCAACCCTCAGGATCCTGGTTTATGTAATACCAGGGAGCATCTGGATGGGGGCAGGAGGGATTTTTGGCAGAAAGATAAGGACATGGATTGAAGCTTAGGGGGGGTCCAAGTGTATGCACGTGTGCAGGGGAAAGACAGGACAGTGCATATGTGCGCCAAGGAGACTGGGCAAAGTGTGGGCTTATAGGGGAACAACACGGCTGCATCTGCGTGGCTGGCTCTGTGGGACAGGTTTCCATTGATGGACAGCTCAGGGAACACAGGTCCCATTCAGCTGGTGCATGCACGGGTCGGAGAGGGCTGCCTCTGGGCTGGGGGCAGACCACGTGCGTGTGGGTGCGCATGAGAAGGGGGGAAGCGGCTCCTCGGCGTGGGGAGGAGAGGCGTGTGTGCATGGCGATGAGTGTGCCCATGTGGGAGGTGTGAGAGCTGCAAGCTGCGTGTGGGGGAAGCGTGCGTGCGTGTGCGAGCACCCGGCGTGGGGGGGGGACGTGGCACCCGGGGCGCCGAGCAGAGGCAGGGCACAGGGGTGGTGGCATGGCTCAGGCCATCACATCCCAGTGCTCTGTGTCCAAGCTCTGTGCATCGACATGTGCGCATCAGCCACGCAAAAACATCACTGCCCAAGAGAGCGCCTGGTGGAGTGCTGGGGGTGTCCTCACCCATTATTGTGCAAGGGAATGGTGAAACTGGAGCTAAACCCATGGATTTTGGGGCACATCGTTTCCAGAGCCTTGCTGTGCATTTAGGGACCCATCCCCTAGCCATGGTTGATGTGCTAAAAAAGCATAATGCAAGGGATGAATATTTATCTGTGGGTGGCAAGTGACAGATGCTGGGGCGAGGATTCTAGGATACTTCAATTTGATGAAGGTAATAACTTGAATAGATTAATGAGAAACATCCTTCCCAACAGTTGCCTCCTCTGTGCCATAGCTACTCAGCCACCCCTCCAACAGAGCTCCTGCACACATCAGCTTCTGGCATCTGAATGCCTAAAGTTCATCAGCGTCCAGTATCCAAAAGACTGGAGATGCCCAACTTCAGTGTTTTCCACCCAGAATTAATACAGGCAACTGGGAAAGAGCCACAGGCTCTGAACACTCTTGAGACCAAGTGCAATTTTGGCTGGGTTCAGTCACTCTGTGGTGACTGCCCAAAATGGGGGGAAGCTGGTGTGGAGGAGCCCGATCAAGGCACACATGGGGTGTTCCTACTCCTGGCAGCATGATGGGCTTGGCCACAGGTACCATTACTCTGCATTTCCTCTCCCAGGAAGGTTTCAGAGTCCCTGAGGGAGCATTTTCCTACACACCCTGCCCTTTTCCCCCACTGATCTTCCTACCTCCTCCTACAACGACAAACGTGCAATGCAGCTTCTCAGTCCCCAAGCACCAAGAAGCTGGTCTGGCCTGACAAGATGGAAGAGAAAGCTCTTTGCTTCTGGTAGGTTCTCAGAAATGGTGAAACCACTCCAGTTTGAGGATGCTCCCCAGGATTCCCAAATCACTGCTGCGCTGCAGTTGATGGGGACCATGCTGGCATGGGGGCACGTGTGTGTCCTGCAACACCCAGCCCTCCGAGAGCTGTAGTTTGTTAAGACTTCTGTCTGCCTTCCTGCAACACTCCCTTGATAGGGGCCGGATGCCATAAGGGGAGCAGGGAGACAGCCCTCTCATTGGGTGCACAGAAACCCCCCCACATCCCCTCCTGACCCCTCTGAATGTGGGTTACTGCAACTATTCTCTGGCCAAGCAGCTTTATTCTCAGCTGAAGGACTGCTGGGATTTATCGATGGCTCGGAAACGCATACCCGGCAGATTCCAGCCCAGACCCCAGCATGATTCCAGGCAGCTGAAACAAAAGGTTGCAGCTATATTTGCCTTTAGGAGAAAGCCACCAGCATGAAATTATCATTAAAACCCAAGATATTGTTCCACTTCTCAGTTCCAGAGCATAAAAGAGCAGCTGCAGGAAATGTTTAATCTTGCCTCCCTGTATAATCACAAAGCAACCAACTGGGTTTTACAGGGAAAGGTCTGGCAGCACCTTTCAGGAAGGCTATGATGGAGCTTGTCAATGCTGCAATTTCCTTAACGAAGCAAAATAACGGGAAATTATAATATCTTCAATAAAATAATAATTAAAAAGAGCCTGCTTTAGATAGACACATTTGCCAGTGAAAGAAGGGGGGCAGTACTGCTGAATGCCCCCAGCCACTGATAGGTAGGCCTGCCTCTGATTTTGGTGGCAATAGAGATGGAAGTAGCCACAAACCATGAGACAGGATGATACAGCCACTTACAGCAAAGCACCAGCTGCCTCTCCTAGTTCAGCCTTTAAGCTTGTTTAAGTCCAGCAATATTTTGTTTTGGGTCGCTCCAATTGGGTTTTCTTGTTTTCCATTTAATCCCAGTTTCCCCTCAACATCTTGTTAAGCAGTGTTGACAGCAGAGAATAGCTTTGATGATCCCTCTGAGCCCCTACGCTGAGCATTAAGCTGTAAACTAGGAATGTAAGGCTCTTGTCTGAATTAAAGTCGTTTGCCTGGTATTACTAAGCATGGGGCTGCATTTAGAGGGGCTGCAGGGCCCACAAAGACCCCAGCTCCTCCTTGGGATCATTGGCAGCACCAGAGGTGCACCCATCTGCCCTGGACACCCCTACGCACTCCCACTTCTCCCCTGCCCTGGGTTGCTTCAATGCAAATCCTACAGGTCCCCGTGATGCAGTGAGAACTGCAAATCCCATGTGCAACTTGGGTTGTCTCACGATGGCTCAGCCCATCCCCATCCTCCAACCAACACTGCGTGAGAGCTGGGTGTTCCCCCCACCAGTGCAGCCAGCTCCCATCCCCAAAAAAACACGGTTGAGGAGAGAGGGGTGCAGGACATGGCAGCAGGGACCCACTGAACATGTGGGGCTACCTGTGGCAAAGAGCTGGGCTGATGCCGTAATGGGCTGGTTCCCTGTCTCCTATGGGGTATGGGCATCCCTCCCTCCACACCAGCAGGATGCAAACTCCCAGACTCCAGCCTTAACCCAGGATCCCTGTTTGAAGGTTTGCATCCCACAGCATCACCCACCCTAGCCGGGAAGGTATCAATGCAGCACCTACCTCCATCCGAGTAGGTCTCTGTCCCGTAGCCATCCTGTAATCCATTGCTCCAGGTGCCTTCGTACTTGGCCCCATTTCCAGTGCATTCTCGGACCCCGTACCGTCCCTTAAATCCATGGGTCCACTCTCCTTTGTACACCCACTTCCCTTTGCTCTCCATGCCAATGCCATGGCGCTTGCCCTGCGCCCAGGTGCCCTGGTAAGTGTTGCCGCTGGGCCAAGTGTAGACCCCCAGCACCTCAAAGCCGTGACTCCAGGAGCCCGAATATTCACCTTGACCCTTCGGGCCGGTACAGATTCCGTGGCCATGAGCCTTTCCGTCCTCCCAGCCTCCACAGTACGACCCTCCATCGTCAAAATTAAACCTTCCCCCACTGGACATGCATGTAATTCGGTTTGCAAATCCCCCAAAAGTTGAAAAAAAAAAAAATAAATAATACAAAGTTGTGCGAGGATTGTTATGCTCGCAGAGCAGTTTCCAGTTATCTGC
>JANRGW010011877.1:0-15236 GCA_024733675.1 Psilopsiagon aymara
GCACACAATACTCCAAGTGAGGTCTCATGAGAGCAGAGTAGAGGGGCAGGATCACCTCCTTTGACCTGCTGGTCACGCTCCCTTTGATGCAGCCCAGGGTTATTTCACATCAAGATAAAGCCACATATTACTTTACTTTTTCAAAAGGCTACTATTACTCTGATAGTAATTCAGATTTTAAGATGTTTAAATGAGGAACACTGTTGAAGACAGATATTATCCAAGCCTATAATGCTAATGTTTCTGTCAGTTTGAGCTGACTTCTGACATTTTCTTCCTTTGAATTTTAAGATTACTTTTACTTGAACTCATGTGGAATTTCTTTCACATTTACTGTACTTCAGTGGAGTTGGAGCCATCTGGGTAACTATAAATGGTCAACCACATCTGGCACCATTTCCTTTGGAGGGGGTTTAAGCATTGCTAGATTTGCATAACAAGGTCATATGAAAATAATTACACCAAACCTTTTAGCAAAACAAATTGTTTTCTTGGATACTGACTAAATAGTAAGAGTCAGTTGACAAATAAGTATTTGTTCTTTGTAAACTTTTCAGATCCAGTTCATCAGTCTTGCCTTTGGCAAAATTCCCATCAACTTCAAATGAATTTCCCTATAAATAATATTAGGAAAGACTGGGTTTATGCCTCTTTTTCTTCATTAGAAAAAAAAAAAAAAGGAAGTATTTATGAATTATTTGGCGCCTGTGGACACTGGCCTATCCACTGCTAGCACAGGTTAGCTGTAGTAAAGTCACATTGTTCAACCAGGCAACAGAACATGCTGGCCATGAAACAACAATGCTAATTAAATGAGCCATTTTTTTTCTCATTTCTTGTTACCTATACAGTAATACAGAATGATGAAATATGAAACGAAGTTTAAATGGGAATATATGCAAAAGATAGATATTTTTAGGTGAAAGAAAAGCCATATGGAGATCAGTGTTATGACAGAACTGTATTTCAATGTGTCTAGTTAAACATTTTTTTTATGCTATCTCAGTAAGATTTTATTTAAACAGAAAATTCCAACACAAAATTATAAGTTGATCTGTAAGAGATATTTCTCTGCATAATGATAGAGGAATATAAAATATCATAATCAGAAATATCTATAACATGATCAGACTTCAGAGAAATCTACAGTGAACTTAAGCAAGACCAACTGCCCGTACACAAAACTCTATTAAATACTGTGATTATACAACTGTTACAACTCACATGTAAAAAATGCTTTATACTCAGTTTTTCCTACTATAATTTTTAATTTCACCACAGAAAGTATAAAAAGTTTAATAAATATTGTTATAGTATTGTAAACAACATTTGCTATCACTCACATTGTCTTTAGTAATTTGTATTTTTTTGACAGTCATCACACTGACAAAACAAACTTTAAAAGGGGAAAGAATTTTGATATAAGACTTCAAGCATTTTTCTTACTTTCCAAGGCAATTATTAGCCCTAGGCCATTTATCTTATTTTCTAGCCTTCTTCAATAAAAAAAGACATGGTTTTACATAAAGCAAAAGTTCATTTGAAGGTAATTTCTTTCCCTTCATATGCCTGTGGCAATTGACCATTATTACTTCTTTTCTGTACCAGAGAATTTCTGAATCATATCTGCCAATGTACTCTACACTGTATGCACTGCTGATTCAGTTCATACAACTTACTATGTGTATGAACTTTTGTAACTGCTCACATAAGCCCAGACAAAAATTTCAAGCACAAGCAGTAGAAATGAAATGTTAGCTATTACCAAAACAAACAAACAACTCCCCAAAAATAAACACTGGAGAAGATAGCAAACATCAGACTTGACATAGGTCCACTAAGAAGCGCTGCAAGATCTTACACAAAAAGTTCATTTTCCCAAAATAAAATAATAATAAATAAAATAAAATAAACCCAAAGGAATATATGTCTACCTAGATGTATTCTTCTTTCAACAATAATACTAAAAAAGTTACTAGAAATTAAAATAAGAAATATTTGTTGATGTTCAAAATAGACATTTGCTTTTTAATTAGATTTTTAAAAAAAGAAGTAATTTATTATTTTGAGAGTATTAGAGCAAATATGGAAGCTGCTACCATAACTTACCTGTTATACAGCTTATCATAGTCTTCCCTCAAGAGTTCCTTCTCTTTTTCTAGATCATTTATTCTTTCCTGTAACTAAAACAAAGGAGAAAACTTCAAGAAATGCACAGCACAAACCAAAGCTACAATGCAGGTGTAAAGACAAATAGTTAATATTTTGTCAGGCTTTCATTTGTTCTTTTTATATGTCAGTACCTTAGAAGCTTCCAAATAACACTTTTTTTTCTTAACACATGGATTGACTTTGGCCCAGACAATCCTTTTCACATGAACCTGAGACTAACATGTCTAGTTTAACAACAGTACCTATAATCACATTCTGCCTTATGGAAAAAAAATTTAGAAATCCATAGGATTAAAGATTTCTATTGCCACTTTAGTGAGTGTTATTATTAGCTAGTTAATGGCTTCTGTAAATATTTTCTTAATAGACTTATAGAAGCAAAAAATCCTTGCTTTCAAAATACTCACAAAAGAAGGATATCGTTCTAAAAATACGACACGCTTTAACCCCTAAGATGCACCCTATGTGCACTACAACAAAGAAAAAACATATATGTGAGAAAACCCCAAATAAGTTTGCAGACTATTGCTCCCCTTATCTTGAAGAGAATGAGGAAAAAACCACTTGATTTTCAGCCCTATCTCTGGGTGACTGTTACTGATGACACTAGTCTCTGAGAGACATTAGACAAAGTCATAGAACTGATTGATCTGAACTACTGAGCAAGACGTAATGCTACACTATACTGTAATTAAACTGGACCAAAATAATACTAAAACACTAGCAATATGAGTTCAATAAATAAAATATTATGATTTTTTCCAGTTAACAAACCACTTATTTAGTATCAGAACTGACATGAAATCCTATACCTCAAATATTGTCTAACCACTGCCCCAGTGATTACATGGTATAGGGACCAGGTATGGTTAATGATCTTATGAAATGCAAGCAGCAACCAGAAGTTGTTTTTATCCCAAGGTCTGTTTATATTTCCACAAGTAGAAGATATCCCATGGTTACTTTCCCCTTATCTACGTGTGCTACCTAAAGCAGATTCTAGCTCTCTTGAAGACAATCTCACCTCTTCTGTCCTTCGGTTTGAAATGGTTATGGATTGCAGCTCTTTTTCAAGATGAAGGCACTTTAACCGCTCCTCTTTCAGCTGCAGATTCAGTTCATCGCCTTTTACTATTAAAGCATCATAGCTGGCTTTCAAGTTCTTTTCGTTCTATGAAAAAAAATAAAGGAAAATCTGGGAAAAAACAAAAAAACCCAAACCATATTTACTCGCATGTTAAAACATTGCATATTCAACCTGGGGTCTCTTATGGCAGTATTTACTAAATAAATGTCTCATTGTGGACAACAGGAGACACTCTTGAACTACGTAACTGAAACCAACTTCCACTATGTATGGTCAGGAGAAGGTGGCATTCTTGCTGCTCTCAGGAACATTAAGCCCTTAGTTCAGTCATGATGAAAACAACCAAGAAATACATCTGTTAAGCAATTAAAAGATTGTGGTGTGGTTACAGTGGTTAGACATGCTGACCAAAAGCACTGCAGTAGCAAGCAAAAATGAATGTTGACCTCAGTTGTGTCAATCACAGAGCTTGCCACAGCTCTGTTAACCCTTAATTGTAGATATATAATTGTCTCATAATCCTAATGCACTCAGTTCTATTTCCCTGCTGGCACTAATTTAATGAGGGACTTATAATTTCTTTTCTTTTTTTTTAAACATTTTAACTTACTTCTATGAATTATATTAAAGCACATTTAACCAATTTTAATATTAAATGGAAGATGCTGATAGAACCTCTATTTCCAGAATATTAGTTAATATTACACAGCCTACGTTCCCCAATGCTTTAATAAAGGTTCACTCATTAAGAATTTAAATGTAGATCACATTAAAAGTATGACTTAAAACAAAACAGCCCAAAAGCTAATCTCTTGTTTAATAAAATGATATGAAAATTTATGTCATATATATGTATGATTATAGATAATGTTTTATGATGTAGACAGAAAAAAAGTTAGCTTCATTTTTTCCATACAATATTCCTACAAAGTGGTTAAATGAAGAAACTGAATGTGAATCCTTACAAGTTGTTTACTCACATGCAGTCCAATTATCTTAGAAACAAACAAAACCCCCACAGAAAATCCAATTACTATCTTGACCTTCAGCCTTTCATATCTCAATTCTTAGGAAGAAAAATATCATGCAGAATAAATAATATCAGTAGTCAGCCTTAGAGAGATAATGAATTGTATTACTCATAAATTTATGAGTCTTTCTCTAGTGCTCCTCTTGCTCTGTTCTATAGTTGCGAACTGTATTTCAGTAACTTCAAAAAATCACACCTTAAAAATCATTCTCTTACATTCTTTTTATTTCTCTCCAAATTTCTTTTCTTTCTACTCAAAATCAGAATCCTTACTGTCTCTAGCTCTTCCAACTGTCCAAGTGAACTCATGTTTTCTTTCTCACCTCTCAGCTTCAATTTTTTCCTGAAGTTCTTTTCTATTTCAATAACTTGTTTCACTTCAACCCATGATATCTGAAGAAAAAAAAGTCCACAACCCCAAAACACTTTGCAAAGCTGCTTTCATAGACCATTTCACCCTCATCAATTTTCTTAATTTCCAAAAGAGTTGAAAACAAATTCAATACTCATATTTACTCTACCAAACCATCTCATTAAAGCACTAAAAATACCCTCCTGAAAAATTCCCTTGCTTTAACTTCGTTCTAGTCCTTCTGTATTTCTGCTACTCTCCTGACCATTTTGAACTAACCCTCTTCATTAAGGGAACCATGACTTCACCCTCATTACCGCTTTTAATTTTTTGCTGCAAAATGCATTTTTTATCTGCATATTCTTCTACATCTGAGTGTTTCATCAGCAATTTTTTTCCATTATGCCCAAACACTTTTCTTTCCTGCTCTTCCTGGAATATCCCAAGACTCAGGTCACGGCAACAATTGGGATAATGACTTTAATATTTCTAGTCAGGACTTTTTTATCTTTGGGAAACATGCTTTGATATTGTTGTTAATTAGAAATAACTCATTTAAAGAAAATGGTTCTACACCTCCTAGAAATACTGCACAAATGAACACACGCTGCTCTCAGTCACGGTTGTGGAATTGTTATACCAGCTGCTCACAAGAATTAACTCTGTAGTATTTAAAATTGTAGGAAATCTGCTAACCTGGGCATCTATTACAAATTATGAAATCCTGAATGTTCAGTCTGTAACTGAAGGAAACAAGTATACCAATGGCATCAAATACACAATCCAAACTATTTCAGGATGCTTTGTTTTTTTAAACAGATTGTACAATTCCTTCACTCAACTGGCTACACTGAAATTCTTTACCAACAAAATGTCCTGTAAATGTCTGGTAGCAAGACCAATTTCAATATGATTAGATGGAGTAGGATTCTAGGCTCTCAGTGGTTTCACATTTTTGTTTGACTCAAATTCAAAGATGAATATAGAGAAATTATATGGGTTTCAATTGGTACAAGCTTAAAGCAAACGACAATGAACACAACAGGCACAAAAAAACCCCACCATAAAAATACTAAAAACTGTTCTGTTTGGAAGTCCATGCCCTGTAAATGAGAAATTTTGAATATTACAGTTATTCACATTCAGTAGACAGGTTTCAAAAAATTGGACAACCGTTGTATCCATTATCTTGTGGAAAAAAAAAAAAAAAAAAAAAGAGACAGCAAACTTACTCATCCTGTTCAAAAATTCAGCTCACATTGTGAATATTAGAAACAACATCTTCGAGCATCACTTTGAATCCTAGGCATGTGTTTCTATTCAGCTGCTGCCAAGAGCATAACTACTTGATGTTTGTGGCAAATTAGGAAAAAGTCGCATATGATTTAAAATGGAACAGCTTACTTCTTGCTTTCTATTTAAGAACACAAAAAGCCACATGAAACCTGTCTCCCCTGGAATTTTCTTTCTACACAGCTCACCCTGTGAAAAGTTAAATTTGAGCTACTAACAGAAGTGCTGCTCTGGCAAAGAAGATACAGGTAGCACACTGAAGTGGGGAGGGAAGAAAAGGAAAACAAAGAAACAGAAAAACATAGGGAAAAAAGAACAAAACAAAAATCTAATGGCACAAATGTCATTTAGCATGCTACAATAACAAGAAGCAGGCAGCAGTAAGAGTTTACAAGTATATCTAAGTGCTTCCATCGCAGAAGGCTAAGATACTTTAGAAAGCTATATTGTACACAAGACTCCTACTCCAATTTCCAAGTCATTATCATACTACCTCTGTCTGTATGCACATGAAGTTCTCCAAAAACGCAAAAGAAGAAGCAGAAAAATACTGTGTAACTAAAGCCAACCTGGAGTCTACCATGCAATTGCATGTGCTAGTGATATTTTCATAAAACTGCTCTTTTTAGAAAGAAAATGCATTGTCTACAGTAGCCCTCAAATGATTTCCATGAACTTACAAGCACAATTTATTTAACCTCTAGCATCAAAACTCTCATCAGTCAAACCTCTTGAACTTTATCAAAGACTGATAAAGTGAGGGGGGTCTGGTACCCCTTCTTTGGTAAACCAGTATATGTAAGTCAAAGCACTCTCTTTAAATGACCAGGAATCTCTTTTGATAGCCAGACAACTCAGCTCATTCTCCACAGTCTTCCTGTGATAGCTTTGCAGAAAAACATCTTTAAGACCTGCTAGACCCTTCTGCAAGAAATAAAAAAGTTAAAATTTATTACTAAAAATCTCTAAACATTCGGAGTAGTTTGGGTGCAATGAACTATGTGGCTCATTTTCACATACATAGTACTGACTCAGAAACAGGAACTGTGTATATTTATTTATTTTCCATTTATGCATGCTTATGTGATGAGAGTAAAGGAATGTCACTGACCAAATTGCAATTACCTCTTGAAGCTGGAGAAATTTTCCTTCTGCTGCTGACAGAGCGTTGCTTTTCTCAACCAGCTGTTTACGGATTTTGATCATTTCCACATTGTCCCGAATGTTTAGCCTTCAAAATTGTATTAAAACAAAATTCATCATGAACTTAGAGGTACAAAAATAAATTATCTAATTGTTTTTGTTTTGACAGGTTGAAATCCTTTGCAGAACACAAGACATCTTAGAGAAGATTAGTGTGTAATACCCCCATGAATTTCTTCTTCAATAATACACATTACAGAATTTAGGTAAATAAACATTCTACCACATAATGACAGAGCTCCAGTTAATAAACATATACATCATTGGTCACTGTATCAAACTATATGACAGGAAAACAATCCTATGCCTCAAGAGATTATTTGTTCTACATTCACTTCTTTTCCATCTTCCAAAGTACTTGCTGCTAGTAGATTACCATTAGAGGCCAGTAGATTACCAGTTGAGTTTAAACCTATCAAATACTGCTATGAAAAAGCGACTTAGTAATTTATACTATAAAAACTTACGGTTGGCAGTCAACAAGCTGCAGGTGTGTCTGAACTACAGGCAAATCACTGAATGTCCATGAAGCTGTTTTAGAATCAGAGAATAGTTAGGGTTGGAAAGGATCTTAAGATCATCTAGTTCCAGCCCCCCTACCATGGGCAGGGACACCTCACACTAAACCATATCACGCAGCCTGGCCTTGAACACCGCCAGCGATGGAGCATTCGCAACTTCCCTGGGCAACCCATTCCAGTGCCTCACCATCCTTACAGTAAAGAATTTCTTCCTCATACCCAATCTAAACCTCCCCTGTTTAAGTTTAAACCCATTACTCCCTGTACGATCACTACAGTCCCTAATGAAGGGTCCCTCCCCACCATCTCTATAGGCCCCCTGCAGATATTGAAAGGCTGCTATGAGGTCTTCACGCAGCCTTCTCTTCTCCAGGCTGAACAGCCCCAACTTTCTCATCCTATCTTCATATGGGAGGTGCTCCATCCCATGATCATCCTCAGGTTCCTCCTCTGGACTTGTTCCAACAGTTGCATGTTCTTTTTATGTTGTATATTGTTACAATTCAAAGATTAATTTGAGAAAGTACTGTTTAGCAGAAATGATGCTTAAAATAATTCACAATTTAAATAAATATTTTTTTAGATGTCTTCCCTTACTTCAGTGAAAACTAAACCCCATTATTTTCACAGCTTCTTCAAGTCTGGGGAGAGAAACCAATTCAGATTTGTATTAATATAAAATATGATGAAATCAGAATAAATCTTTAGCATTTGAAAAGGTAATTTCTGTTCCAATATTTACCTATTTTAGACACATTGGACAAATTGTCACAATGCCATGCTGGAACAAGAAAATGAACTACAAAGCTTACACATCTGTAAACCAGCTGAGTACGTGAAGTACTTCCCTTTTATTCTGTAAAATATCTGTTGTGTTTTGGCATTGCCCAGTTAATTGTCCTTACACAGAAGATAAACACACTCACTAACCTGAGACCTTCCCCAAGAAACAGCCCTAATGCGACACTAAATATCATGTGTCTAAAACATGTTATCTATGTAAATTAAAGTTGTGGTGAGAATAGACACCAGCACTGTCTCATGCTTACTATCTGAAAGCTAATGTAGTGGTACATTTTTATTAATCTTGTTCCACACATCAAACAAAAGGCTCTTATGCCTTCAAAGGCTTTTTCTTTCACCCTCCCCCTCCCTTTCTTTTTTAAGCAGGGGGCTTTTTTTCCCCTCTTTTTAGTAGAGAAAGAAGCAGATGATAGTGAAATTTATGACGTACAGATGTAAACCCCATGGGTTCTGACAATCAACATTAACTATTTTTTCAACAGTGAATGAAAGCATTTGATTTAAACAGATTTGGGGCACTGATATCATGAACAAATTATTCAAATTCAGAAGTGAAAAATTACTTTTTATTGGGACCATTTCTATTCTGACAATTAAAGGAGTATTTATCTCACAAAGTTTCTAGCTACAGAAATCGTGCAATTAATTATTCGTGCACTACATCGATCACAGTCTCAGCTCTCATCGCAGGCTACAGCAAAAACTATTTTTCTACAGAAATTTTACAATACATTATTTATTTATTTTAAAAAAATATGTCTAAAACCATACAAGGCATCTAGGTACATGACAAAGAACTTGTTGAAGAAAAAAATCATTTCAGATTTTGTGGGCAAGCAAAAGTTATTTGAGGAAGATTCTGCTGGGAAGATTAATTTTTCTATAAATGAAGTCACAAAACAGTAGAATAAAACAGAAATTGATTATCTACAGAGCTTTCTCCCTCCCAAGTCACTGATTCATTCTGCTCCTGGAATATTCACCCAGCTGTTCTGGAATAACTTTAAAATAGGGGTTATATACAGATTTGATATAAAAGTCAATGCTACCTTTATTTTGCTCAAAGACTAACAATATAATGATAAGAATAAAGATGGCCTAAGACAGCACATTCATTGTTTTCTCTGTTGCCAAAAAAGCCACAAACTGCCACAGGGTCTGAAAACATGGAGGTAGGCCTGGAGCAGAACTTAAAAAAGGAATCAATAACACTTTTGAGGAAGTAACCTGAATTAACGGGCATACTGATTTAGCTTTAGCACACGGATCCCAAGTGCAGAAATAAGAAACATGAACTCTATCCTTCCACTCTAAACCTCATCTTAAGACTGGGTTAAAATGTTTGAAACTGGAAATTAAGTTAGGAGAAAGTGACTCATTAAAAAGCTAAGAATTATGTTTGGGGTTAATGCCTTTAGTATATCAAAGAGACAGACTTTTCCAGACCTCTTATCATTTGGATTAAAAGTATACAGAGTGGGATTTCAGTAACATGCTGGGGACCAACTGCGTGGGAATGGGCACCTGATAGCAACCTAAACCAGAAAGAAATTATTAAACAAAGGATCTTGATTTGCATTGTACAAATTTATGCCAGTAAATCCCAGATGACTAAGCTAATAAAATCGAGGTCTAATTAAACCACACCCCTTGCATCTTATCTTCGCTTCTATATGAGCAGGACATGGATACAATACTGAGATTACTCTTAAAAGGGTCCAGTAATTGCATCAGCTGGACCAGTGACTCATAAACTTTCCCCATTTACCTTCAGAACAAGAAAAACAAGCAAGGATAAAAATATCACCATACTACTTCTCAGGATCACTTACCCTCTGTCTTGAAAAATAAAAGTTTTCTAGGATAACAGTTTTCAATCACCAGTGCATCAGTGGTCAAGATAAATACACAGACTCACAGGCAGAGAAGTAAAGAATAGAACATCAATGTGCAGTACTCCTCTCATTCTATAATGCTTAGGAACTATGAACAGAACTGTATGTTCTTTTACCTCCTATTTCTTACAAGAAGTCAAATATAAAGGGGTAAAAAGCCCAACAATATTCACCTTCTAGTAGCACCTTTATGTTGTAATTCATAGTATACTTGCAAAAAAACCAAAATATTAATGTTGCATCAATAGCTTTAGCATTGAAGTTCGGGGTTTTTTTTTTAATACCAATATAAAATTCTGTATTTGTTTGCCTGGCTGAAGAGCTAGACATGAAAAAAGTCATGATATTTAGGTAAACTGGCTAGATATGAAAAATCATAGAGGAAAATGCAAATATAAGGGTTTTTTTATATGACATATCTATTCATTAGAGATGATTTAGCAAATTCATATACATGCTGTAGTATCTCAAAACCCTTTAGATAATGTACTGTTCTACATTTTAATCTAGGTCCACAATGCTAACACAGAAGTCATGTGCCAGATACAGTATTCCTGTCCAAAAATCCAAATGCTTAATAGGTTTGATTCCAAAGCCATGTTGCAGCAGAAAATGCCGAAAGAATTAAAAACTGACTAGCAGGTAAGATTTTTCACTTAAAAAACCCCAACCACAAAAAACAAAAAACATGAGCTTACATGCTAATACCAAATACCCGTTTCACAAATGCATTTTAGGTAGATTTGACAACCTTTTTGGGAAGGTACTAGGAGCTGTTAAGACATCTGAAGATAGCTGCTTGCAAAATGTGATTTTTTAGATGTAATGTTTTAACTTGTGCACTGGTCATCAAAGAACTTAAATCATGAGGTTATTATAGTTTTGGCCATCTTTAATTTAAAAACAGTCAAGCCAAATGCAGTTAAATTTTGTATTAAAAGTTAAGAAAATATGTTCAATCTAACAAGACACACATCAAGGTTCTCCCTTAACAGTATTAAATCAGAATTATGTATTCTTGAAACAACCCCCAATCCCTAATGAAATATTGAAATAAACATTGATTGCAGCCATGTTACCATAATCATCTCGAGGAATACACTGCATATGAACTCGGCTCTGTACCTCTTGTGTTGTCACACAGAAATTGTAGTGAAGCTGCAAAGGCAGCTTCAAAATATTACTGTATTTCTTGTGGGTAGAGGCTCAAGATAACTAGTATCTTCCTCCCTTACTGCTGATGGATCAACAATTATTAACTGTGGCTGCTTCATTGCTTGGAAACTACAGTTATTCCAAGAACTTCCTAATCATGCAGCAGAATAAAGAATACTTTCTTAAATGTTGAAAGTAACCTGATTTTGTTAACACCAGGCTGAGATCAAATGGTGCTACAACATGAAGATAGGTGGAAACACGTATGTCTTTTTGGCAACATATAGTCCCTAAAGAATTTTAACAAATGAACTGTCTTTAAATAGTAACACATCTAGATGACAGCCAAGTGTACTTTCACAAAACACAAGAAAAAGTTGAAAACTGTACCAGAACTAAAAGACATAAACTATAAAGACAAGATCAGATGGCCTTATCAGTCAACCCAATTTCCCTTTTTTCCTCCAGCATTTTATGATTGACAGTTCCTTCTCTGCTGAAGGAAAGAAGATTAAAAATAAGAATTACATAGAGCCTATACATCTATTTGTGTACTAAAACAGCTAATACAGATTGTTCTAGAGAGCAGTTGCAAGACTTCCAAGAAAGCAAGATAATGAAAATCTCCTAAAGATAGCATGTATAGGTACCTATGTTTGAAGTTAAACCTGGAGACAATAGTATCCCTCTGAGTTCTGGCTCTGATTCTTTCAGCATGAAAAAATACAACTTGAAAAACATGGTGAAAAGAAGTCTTCCATAAAGTATTCCAGTAGCAAAATTACAGAATGCACACTATGCTAAAGACACAATAGTGAAAAATTTTCAATTTCTTTCCCAGTGTGTTCAGCAAAACACAGTAAAGACTTAATCTATCTTTTACCAGGCTTCAAACAAGAAAAAGACTGTAATGGAAATATTACCAGAAATTCAAACATGAATTCAAAGATAGCAACTTAGGCCAAGTGTCATGGATTGTATACAAGTAATTTGAGAAACATAAATGAATAAGGATCTGCACCACTTTTTGTTGCCTGACTTTAAATATTTTTTTTAGCTGAATTTGAAGTGCATCTTTACTTTAAAAGTCCTTAAAAACTTCTCAGAAGTATGGCACTCAACATTGCATTTTGATGTTTAGTTCCTGTCTGCTGTACTTAAAGAACAGTGTTTACTTACAGAAGAATGAAGCACAGAAGTTGAGATTTGCATCAGATTATTTTCAAAAATTTTTAAAAAAAATTCTAAATATTTTCTGAATTCACTGTAGGCACAGACTGAGAAATTATTCATAATAACAACTTCTTCAAACTATTTAAAGGAAATTCTGAATAGGGGAGACTTACGATTTTGTGAATAATTTACTAGCAAACATTTTATTATTTATGTAGTGCCACTGATGCACAAAAGAATGCTTAGATATAATAACGGAGCCCCTCTCTTTAAAGACAGTTAAAAACCTGACCATATATTTCTTATCCAAGTAGAACTTCCACTGAAATCAAAGAGCAAGGAATGCAGGATCATGCCATATTAGATTCTTCACAGAACTGAAAGTAACAGGCTGAAACTGAAACACTCAAAAGAGAGAAAATATATGCAAAGTTGCATGATTTTGCATATCTTTTTGCAAAAGTGGAAGAAGAGAGAAGATATTAAAATAATTGAGGCTTTATTGAGAAACTGATTCCACAAACATGACTGTCTTTGTTTCACTGCATAGCCATACCATATTCCTTCCAAATTTTTCTAATCTACCCTTACTGGGCCTTTATGTTTCTTCTATTTGTACACTTCAAATTATCAATGAGTATTAATGAACATTAAATTACTCACCAGGAGCCTATATTTAAAATTTTCTAAGAATACATTGAAGAAACAATAGCTGATTAAAATTTACTGAGTTGAACTTCAACTGAATCTGAACCAGACAGAAATGAATTCTCAAAAATTGTAATTATGAATTTATTTATGAAAATACATAATAACCTATTATCATAACAATCTCCTTGATTAGAATTATCCATGGCTATCTGGTAAAACATTTTATTACTTAGTTTCACCAAAAGGGAGGTTAAAATGGATAAAGCACGTATTTCTTAGCAAAACAAGACATTTTCACAGCCATATACATTATGACATAGCTCTTCTAATGCTTCCACCATGGAGATTGCCATTTTTCACAATACCTTTGGCTTACTGTTTCTTGCTCTTTCAGCCGTAGGACGGATTCTTCAATTTCCTTTTCTTTCCTTCTTAGCTCACTCAGAAGTATCTCTCTGCCACGCTCTAGTCCCTCAATGCGCTCCTTTTGGGACTCAATCATAGTCTCCCTGCAAGTACAAGCATCGTATAGTCCAAAACAAAAGAAGTATTTAATAACAGAAAAAAGTAAAATGAATACCCAAGAAAGCAAAAATTGTAAAAGTGTTCGGCAAAATTAGTACTTTTTTATCAACAGAGGCTTAACAGTTCAATTTACTATGAAAAGAAGTCACACCACAAAAATATGTGAACAGTACAATAACAAACCCGTAAAATAAATGTTTATGTGGACTGAATAATATTCAGTGGAATATAGCTGAAAACATCATTCTTGGTTTCTTATACTCTATATTAAACATATCTCCCTCCTAATCCTTCTGTGCCAAATGTTTTCTGAAGAGGAAAACACCATTACTAGCTATCAAAAGAACATGAAATCTTCAAAATCTTCAACAGATGAAGTAATTCTTAAATTTTTATTCTGAGTTGAGTAACTTTACACATACCCCCCCCCCAAAAAAAAATTACTAAAAAAGACTATATGCCTGTAACAGTGGAATTTGTCCAGTAAACACAACTAAAAAAAGAAAACCAGAGAAAGATAGAGATCAGAGTCTGAATTTTTTAGCAGGCCACAAGTTTGACTTTCTTGATCAAGTTAATCTCAGTTAACTGCCACAATAATATTTTTTCAAATAAGAATAAGCAACATCTACAATTTTTTCCACTCTAAAGCTTCTGATGCATAAGATACAATTCTTCGTTACCTTGTATACATATCACAGACTGAAAAGTAGGATGACTTCTTTAGCCACGTGTTTGCTTTTGTACCTGAGTCCACCATTCTGAGGAGGTACGGTTATGTTTGGCACATTTATGAGAACTGAAACCTCTGAAAAAAATGCTACTCGACTTTTTCCTGCATTATAACAATGTATTTGATCAGTCTCAGGAAAAAAGCTATTGTGAACACTGAGATTCATGGCAGTATTAGTGAATAGCTCTTATTTTCTAAATCCTAAGAAGTGACAGGTGTAAGGAGTAATAGCCCTTTCTAGGCCCATCACTATTAAATTACTAAGCTTTTTTTTTTCAATCCAGTAACAACATTCTATCACAGAATCATGGAATAGTTAGGGTTGGAAAGGACCTTAAGATCAGCTAGTTAAAGCCCCCCTGCCATGGGCAGGGACATCTCACACTAAACCATATCACCCAAGGCTCTGTCCAACCTGGCCTTGAACACCGCCAGCAATGGAGCATTCGCAACTTCCCTGGGCAACCCATTTCAGTGCCTCCCCAGTCTCACAGTAAAGAGCTTCTTTCTTATATCCAATCTAAACTTCCTTCATTTAAGTTTGAAACCATTACCCCTTGACCTATCATTACAGTCCCTAATGAAGAGTCCCTCCCCAGCATCCCTGTAGGCCCCCTTCAGATATTGGAAGGCTGCTATGAG
>JANRGW010011878.1:0-10587 GCA_024733675.1 Psilopsiagon aymara
CCCCCCTGATTTCCATAGTCACTGCTACAAGTAACGAATGCACTGTGAAGATTCAGTATTAATAAAGGTTGTACTGTAATTAATAGCCTCACCTGCCGTCCTGTGGTACCCTGGGTCATGGGAGATAAGGGACCCCTTTGCAGCGCCCTTGGTGAAGGGGAAGTGGGTGCTTTGGGGCATGATGGTATGAGACATGCACATGCACAGGGTGATGGAGAGCAGAAGCTGTGTGGAGACCTCATAACAGCCTTCCAGTGTCTAAGGGGCCCTACAATGATGCCAGAGAGGGACTCTTCATCAAGGACTGTAGCAACAGGACAAGTGGTGGTGGGTTTAAACTGAAACGGGAAGTTCAGGTTAGATATAAGGAAGTTCTTCCTCTTGTATCCTTCTAAGATATCTTCCTTCCTTCTTGTATCCTTCCTCACCTCTTGTGAGGGTGCTGAGGCCCTGCACAGGGTGCCCAGGGAAGCTGTGGCTGCCCCATGCCCGCAGTGTTCAAGGCCAGGTTGGACACAGGTTCTTGGAGCAACCAGGCCAGGTGGAAGGTGTCCGTGCCCGTGGCAGGGGGTTGGGACTGGATGAATTTTAAGGTCCCTTCCAACCCAAGCCAGTCTGGGACTCTTCGATGGGTGGCCACCTGAGAATGCAGAAAAGCATCCCCCTGCCCCAGCACCCCGTGGTGTCCCCACCACCACCTCCGCCCATCCCGGCAGCACCCGCGTTGCCACCTCCCAGATTACGGAGGCCTGTTGCCAAACCTTGCCGGGGCAGCACAAGTGCTGCAGCGAGAGAGGGGATGGATGAGCTCAGCGTGGGGAGCGTCCTGCTCACCGGCTGCGACGGGGGCCTGGGCCTTGGGCTGCTGAAGGGCTTGTTGGAGCAGCGCAGACCCCCTCGGCACCTCTTTGCTGCTTGCCTGGACCCCCAGGGGAAGGTAGTGAGGGTGCTGGGTGGGAGGAAACGGGGGCAGCTCCACGATGGGCTGGGAAACACAGAACCTGAGGGTTCCATCATCCCCACCAGGCCTGGGGGGGCTGAGCATCAGCGTCCTGCGCTGTAACTAGCATGGGAAAATACGCATTCAGATATATTTAATTTTTACCCTCTTGGCATAGAAAGGGTGGGTGGTGCTGGGGTCTGGGGGGTGCTGGCAGTCCCCCATGCTGGGGGCATCGCTGCCAGGGGCTTTGAAGCTGCTGGGCTCAGCTGGGTGAAGGGAAGCAGTAAATTGCCCCATACCTCTTCCACTGTGGCTTGCTGGAACTTGTTGGCCATGTCATGCCGGTCCACCCAGTTCCCACCCCAGCATGGCATGGGGGACACCCTCCTGATGAACCCTCCTACCTGACTCCCCCACTCCTTTCTCCATGTAGGCTATCAACGAGGTGGCTTTGGACAACCCCAGCGTCGTGGTCCTGTCTCTAGGTAGGTGCCAGGGCAGGAAGAGGATGAAGGAGGTGAAATCTCTTCGGATTTCATGGCATCTGTGGGTGGCTCTGGAAAACATGACCCAGGCAGGCAGGTCGCTCAGTTTGGCTGAGCTCAACCAGGTCACTGCAGGGACTGGGAGGATTCTCAGTGGCTAGGGGCTGCCTCCTGCCCTGTCCTACAGCATCTTGACTGAGACATGACCACTGGCTTGTCCCTAAGCCCTCCTGTCCCCTTGCAGATGTGACTGATCCCAATAGCATCAAGGCAGCAGTTGGGAAGGTGCAGGAGAAGGTGGGAAGTGCCGGCCTCAACCTCCTGATCAACAACACTGGCACCACGCGCTGCAGCACGCTGGCCACTGAGACGGCAGAGAACATGACCCTTGTCTACACCACCAACACGATTGGGCCCCTGCAGATGAGCCAGGTGAGGCCACAGGCAACCACTGCCCCAAATGCTGGGAGTGGGGAGGAAGAGGATGGGAATGCCCAAGCACCCATCCCCTGCAGGCATTCCTGCCCCTGCTGAAGGAGCCGGCTGAGGCTGAAGGGCAGCATGAGATGAGCTGCAGCAGAGCTGCCATCATCAACATCTCCAGCATCCTGGGCTCCATCGAGGCAGGAGAGGCTTGGGAGGAGAGGCAGGACATCTGCTACCGCTGCAGCAAGGTACCACTGCTGAGGGAATGGGGAAGAATTTGGGGGCCACTTCCTGTGGCATTCCCCTCCCTGCACTGGCCATGGCACTGCCAGCTCACATGGTGGTGGTGGGGTTGTTTCCTCCAGGCTGCTCTGAACATGCTCACAAAGTGCCTGGCCCTGGAGTATGGGGACAGAGGGATCCTCTGTGTGTCTGTGGATCCTGGTTGTGTGACTCCTCCCCTGGGACAGGGAATGGTGAGTGGCAGGAGGTACCTGGCTACCCTGACTCAGCACAGTCCCATGGGCATCCCTTCCTCAGGCATCCTTTCCCAGTCTTCCCTTCCTCACTTTCATCCCTTCTCATGGGTATCCTTCTGATGTGTATCCATTCCCAGGGCATTCCTTCCAGAGGCATCCCTTCCGTGGGCAGCCCTTCCCGGGGCATCCCTTCCCATGTACACCCCTTCCCATGGGCACCATCCCTCCTGGGACATCCATTCCCAGGGCATCCCTTCCCACTGGCACCCCTTCCCGTGACACCCACCCCTGCACAGCCCCTCAGTCCCAGGGGAACTGTGCAATAGCAGCAAAACGGGGAATTTCAGACTCTTCTCCCCAAACAAGCCAGTTTCTTCCCTATTTTTCACTTTGTTTCCCATCTCAATCTGAAATCAGCAGAGGGCAGCCCAGCCCTGCACTCAGCTCTGGTGAGCCCAACGCACATAGGGTGCTGCCTCCCCTGCACCCCAAATTCCTTCTCCCTTCTGACAGTACCAAGGGGAAGCTGGAGCCAAGTAGAGTTTAAAGAGAAAATGAATGAATCACCTTTTATTAGGAGCCACGAGATCAACCTCCATCCTTATAACACCCGGATTATATGGATGATTAATTTGTGCAAAAATGCATCCCTTGGCCACTGGAGCATCTCCAGCCTTTCCCAACCTGCCCAAAGTGGAGCTAGCATCCCACTGCAACATGTGATGGGCTATGGGGTGCCAGGAGGGGGCCTTTGGGTCATCTTTTATTCTATGCCCTTGAGTCCACAGGGCCCAGTGACAATGGAGGAGAGCGTGCAGGGTGTCCTGCGGCTGCTAGCGCAGCTCTCAGGCACCAGCAACGGCACCTTCTGGGACTGGAGGGGGCAGAGCCTGCCCTGGTGAGAGCAGCACCTGGTCTTGGTGGCCACTGACCTCAATAAAGTGAATCAATTGTCATTTCCAGGCTCTTTCTGCATCTGTAGGGTGAGAATAGGGACCCATGGGGGAAGCTGGGATTGCTGCACCTCCAGGGTTGCAGAGCTGGACCAGGGAAGAAGAGGGAAGGATGCTCCAGGAGTGGTGCTGTATCCTGGTGTCAGGCTCTGCTGGGACGTCCCTGGGGCCAAAGGATCCCCTTGAGCATTTTCACACTGCAGCCCCATTCTATAGCCCATAAACCACACTCACTGGTGGCCTGGGAACATTCCAGCCAGCCCCAAAACCACAGCCATGTGGCAGCCTTACTGGAGCCTGGGTCTCTCCCTGCTGAGCCTAACTCCCCCCAAACTGGTTGGCATTCCTGTACCCACGATGAGGATGCTGAGGGCTTTATTTTCCTGCTGGCTCAAGGCCAGCAAAAGCTCTTCCAGCAACTGTGGGTTTCACAGCAGGAGCATCTCCCATGTTCCTAGGGATGTCCTTTGGGACCTCACTCCGAGCTGACCCTCCCATCTCACAGTACTTCATGAGACACTGGAAACAGGCTCCAATGCGTCATCGTGTGAGTGCATTTCTGTGGTGGGTCTCGCCATACTTGAAGCCATCCCTCGAAAGAGGGACTGGAAAAATAATGTCGCAACATCTCAAGTGCGCTGGACATGCAGGGCTTTGGCAAGCCTTGAGCCCAGTCATTTGCCATGGGATGCTCTGAGAAGCCTGGCCAGGGTCATTTTGCTGGGGCAGTTTCAGTTTTCCCTTGCTGGAGGAGCCATTCCCATGCTTGATGGGAATGAGCATGAGGTGGGATCACTGAATCACCTGGGGGATATTTGTTAAGGCCAGCAGGGCTGGGCAATTAAAGCCCTTTATCAAGCAGTGGATTACAGTTGGTGGGTTTTATATGAGCTCTTCATGGGCTTATATAAACGTGAATCAGCATGAAGAGGGGGACGAGGAAAGGAGGAGGAGGAGGAAGACACTGCATCCGCTTATGCTGCAGTGCCCACAGCCTCATTTGCACGCTCTCGTAGACCTGTAAGCCTAAGCAGCCCACAGCCAGGAATACACCCATTAGGGGCTCTAATAGCTGACTAAGGTAATTAATGAAGCTGGGAAGGGGGAGGCAGCCAGCCAGCCTCAGCCTCTCCGGCACACTGCCTGCACTGCGCTGCCAAGCACAACAAACAAATCCAGATGTTTTCTTCCGGGGAAGTGGCCGGAGCTGATGGAGGCAGCTCTGCAGGCGATGGCTCTGGGGTCCCTGTGTCAGGGGAATATCTCCTCTGCAAAGCCAAGGAGCGGACTGACACCTCAAAAGAGGAGGCAGAGGAGGCGGCTGGTGTTGTTCTCTGCTGGTCCTTTATTTTGGGTAAGATTGGAGGATCCTGGGACCTGGTAGGAAGCTGCAACGCTAGAGAATTAACTGGTGTTTAACGAAAGCTGAGGGAAAAATACAAACCAAGAGAAACGGGGCAATGTCCAAGCCCCCACCAGCCCAAGCCCCTGCAGAAGGTGCCTGGCCTTTTGGATGGGGTCAATCCTGTGGCTGTGCACAGTCCCACAGTCCTGGAAGGGGTGGTGTTTGTCCCCCCTTTTATCCTTCTTTGGGACCCCAAAGAGGATCTGCTGGGGAGGCAGAGCAGAAGTAGCATCCCAAGCTCTAGGGCAAGGAGAAGGCATCGAGCAAGGGGTCTTCTGAGGCGTTAGGTGGACTCCCACTGACCTAGGCAGAGAGGACAGGCATCAAAACATGGGACAGGATCTCAGTACGTGCCACCTCCATTCCCCAAGGTCTGTGTCTCCCCAGTCCCCACTCACAGGGTGCCCCGTAAAGCATCCTCATGACCTTGAGGCAGTTGTCCAGGAGTGCCTTGGGGCGCACGGCTTTCCTCCGGCCCTCCACGCCAGTGCTGTGGATCAGCTTCACCAGGTCGGCCACCACTGCTTCCACATCCGACTGCAGGAACAGGCGACCGGGACATAACGATGGTCCCACCACATGGACATCGGGGGTACAAAAGCTGCAGCCGTTGCATTGGCTGGGAATCGAACCCGGACTCCCGCGTGGCAGGCGAGAATTCTACCACTGAACCACCAATGCCAGATGTGGTGAAACCCCTAGACCTGACCCACAGCCCCCCCAAACCCAGCGGTTACAACAGACACAGGCACTGCAGCCCGGACACCCACTTCCATAGAGAGGGGACCCCAACAGACGGCTCAGATGCTGCCGGGGCTCCAGCCGTGGTACCACCTCTTCCTGCTCCCTCAAACATCACCTCCAGCAAGGGGGAGGTTATCATTAGCCATCAGAGTTGACACTGACAAGAGTAAAATTCACTCCCTTCTCGGAGGTGCTGCAGAACCTGCCCTGCAGCGCAGGACAACGCAGCCTCAAGCAGATCCTCTCACCCTGGGACAGGGCGTCTCACCCCCACCAAACCAGGAAACCAACACTGCCCTGAGCCAGGGGCACCCACTGCCACCATCCCAGGACCCCTCACTGACACCATGCCTTCAGCATCTCGCTGCCACAGCAGTCAAAAAGAGCTCTGTCAGCCCGATGCCTTCAGCATCTCGCTGCCACAGCAGTCAAAAAGAGCTCTGTCAGCCCCATGCACACCCAAGGGAGCACAGAGGCAGGGCAGTGCCTGGGTCCACTTTGGACACACACCCATGATTCCCCCACAGCGTACAAAAGCTGCAACCGCTGCATTGGCCGGGAATCGAACCCGGGTCTCCCGCGTGGCAGGCGAGAATTCTACCACTGAACCACCAATGCCAGATGTGGGGAGAGCCATAGACCTGACCCACGGGCCCACCGAATCCAGCACTGGTGTCTGCAGCAGGGACAGGTACTGCTGCTGGGACACGTCCAACCACAGACAGCTTGGATGCTGCCGGGGCTTCAGCCATGGGACCATCTCTTCTGCTGCTCCACACATCACCTCCAGCAAGGAGAGGATGTCAGTAGCCCTCAGAGTCAACAGCAGAATGGGAAGATCTTGGAGGGGCTGCAGAACCTGTGCCATGGCACAGGACAACTCAAATACACTTCAGGCTCATGGTGATGACCCAGCTGTGACAGGCCAGCACCACCCATCACACGAAGGCAGCTTCCTCCAGGGTGCAGGACCACCTCCAGCCTCAAGCAGCCCCCATCACCCTGGCCCAGGGCCCCTCAGTGCCACCAAGGTAGGGACACACTGATTGCCCCTGAGCCAGGGTGACTCACTGCCACCCAGCCATAGCTTGTCATTGCCACCACAGCAGGGATCATCAAGCCAGGGATGCAAAGTACCGCCAGCCCTGTGTCTTCCAATGCCCCTGACAAGGGCCCATCGCTGCCACTAACTTCCCTGGCACATCACCACAAGAGCCAAAAAAAACTGTCATCAGCATGCACCAGCAAACACGGGAGCACCCGGGCAGTGCCAGGGCCGCCCCTGTGGGCCAGATGTGCTCCTGGAAAACACTATGGACACTCGGTCCCCCACAGGAACACCACGGCATAAGAGCTGCAACAGTTGCATTGGCCGAGAATCGAACCCAAGTTTCCAGCGAGGCAGGTAAGAACTCTACCGCTGAGCCAACAGCGCCAGATGTGTGCCTCCCCCCAGCCCTGACCCACGGCCCCGCCAAATCCAGCACCAGCGGCTGCAGCAGGACAGGCACTGCTGCTGGGACATCCCCTCCATAGACAGAGGACAACAGACAACACGCCGCTGGGGCTTCAGCCATGGAACTCCTCTTCCTACTGCCTCTCAGATCGCCTCCAGCAAAGGGAGGTTGTCAGTAGCCTTCAGAGTCAAAAGCAGAATGAAAAGACCTTAGAGGGGCTGCAGAACCTGCTCTATAGCACAGGACAAAGCAGCCCCAAGCAGCGCCCGTCGCCCTGGGGCCCCTCAACCCACCAAGTCACCACTGCCCTGAGCCAGGGGCACCCACTGCCACCGTCCCAGGATCCCTCACTGACACCAAGCCCTGAGCATCTCCCTGCCGCAGTAGTCAAAAAGAGCTCTGCCAGCGCCGTGCACAAACACGGGAGCACCCGGGTAATGCCTCGGTCTACTCTGAGTGCAACCCGGGCACCCCCATACAACCCCCGTGGTCCCACCACACGGACGCCAGGGCACAAAAGCCATAACAGTTGCATTGGCCGGGAATCGAACCCGGGTCTCCCGCGTGGCAGGCGAGAATTCTACCACTGAACCACCAATGCCGGATGTGCAGCCCCCACCCCCCCCAGACCTGATTCACTATCTCCGCAAACTCAGCACCGGTGGCTGCAGCATTGATGGGCACTGCTGCCGGGACTCCCCTCTTCATAGAGGGGATGCTAACAGACAGATTGGATGCTGCCAGGGCTTCAGCTATGGGACTACCTCTTCCTGCTGCCTCAAACATCATCTCCAGGAAGGGGAAGGTTGTTAGTAGCCCTCAGAGTTAACACTGATGAGAAGATTGAGTAAAGCTTACTCACTCCTCAAAGGAGCTGCAGAACCTACTCCACAGCACAGGACAACCCAGACACACTTTGACTTTACCCTGCAAACCCTCCTGGAATAGGCCACAACTACCCAGCACACAAAAGCAGCTGCCCCTTGGATGTGATGGTGTCACCCAGCCCCAAGAAGCATACATTGCCATCAGCCTCAGGGCCACCATCCCAGGGCCCCTCACTGACACCAAGTCCTGGGCACCTCCCTGCCGCAGGAGTCAAAAAGAGATCTGTCAGCACCAGGCACACACATGGGACACCTGGACAGTGCCAGGGGTGCCCCTGGGAGCCAGACATGCCTGGGGAACATGCATGTCTGGCAGCCGCTGGTGCCCAAAGGAAAGGAACACCCAAACCCAGCACTGGTGGCTGCAGCAGGGAACCCCCTATTCACAGATAGCTGTGAGGCTGCAGCCACAGGACTGTTTCTTCCTGCTGCCTCACACACACATCACCTCCAGCAAGGGGAAGCTGTCATCAACCTTCAGAGTTAACAGCAAAATTAGAAGGCATCGGAGGGGCTGCAGGACCTGCCCCATAGCACAGGACATGCCAGGTACACTTCAGGCTCACCACGGCATCCCAGCTATGAGTGCTTACCTCCACCCACCACCTAAAGGCAAATCCCTCCAGCGTACACCAGCTCCATGGAGGCAGCAGGGGCTTGGAAGGAAAGACAGGGCCTCTGCTACTGCTGCAGCAAGGTACTGACACTGGCAAAACACGGCACCCGTTCTGCAGCACATGATCCTCCCTGCAGCCCTGGCACTACAGCCCCCCACCCCCAGTGGACAGAAAACCTAATGCTGCATTGCCTGGAAATTGAATCCATGCTTCCCGTGTGGCAGGCGAGAACTCCATCACTGAACCACCAATGCCAGATGTGAATCAGCCTTGCACGCTGCTCCATGGCCTTCCATCCCAGGCATCAACCTCTCCCTCCAGCAGCCTGTCTATGTCAGCCCTCCAACAAGACCATTCTGCAAGGAGGGGGCTATGAGTGCCCGCCTGAGTGTTCACACCAGCGGGTGCATGTCCCCATAGTGCACACATGCATTGTGTGTGCACGTACTACACATCCGTGCCCATGGCATGTGTGTCTGCATGCACAGGCACTGCATGCTCGCAGCACCCCTGCAAGGGGTGTGTAAGGCCACATATGAGTGCATGTCTGGTGCTGGGGTGCCACAGGGGGCCCAGGGTCTCCCCACCTGCCGGTACTTGCTGTACTCCTTGCCCAGGGCATCAAAGAGCTGGGAGAGCTCCTGTGTGTACTTCCAGGATGGGTGCTTCTCTGGCAGCACCTCGTGGATCCGCAGCACGGCCTGGGAGCTCACATGGAACCAGAGGTACTTCAGTGCCACCTCTGACACTGTCCCATTGCGCTGGGGGAGAGAGGGTGGCCTGAGTGAGATCCATGTAGTTCTTGTTAACCCCCAAGAGTGTCCCCATCACGGGACTATCCCCTGCCACCTTCTTACCAGGCGAGTGATGTTGGATGGCCTCAGCACCTCCTCATACTGGACCTGGATCATGTAGTTGATGGGGAAGTAGTGCTTCTGGAAAGGCAGAGAAGAGCTCAGGGGATGGCAGGCTGACAGGGACATCCGTGCCAGCCCCAGTATGACACTGGGGAACTGGTGTAAAAGCCTTTTGACATGGTCAACTTGGAGATGCACCAGCAGAAGCAACTTTGGGCACTATTTGGTGCATGTAGAAAAGCCACCCCCAGCACCCAGTCACTGTGGCAGTGGGTGCTGCCTCCCATGTCCCCACAACCCTGGAGTGAACCGGGGTCCTGCAATGCCACGTGTCCACTCCAGCCCCCCAGAACTGGGGGTTACCATGTACTGCAGGCGCATCTCATACTGCAGCTTGTCCTGGAGCAGGCGGGTGAGCTCGCATTCGCCCATCGCGGTGGCCTCCATTCCTAGCACAGCCAGGACCCCTGGGCAGCCGAAAACAAGTAGTGTTAGCCCCCCACCCTGGGAACACCCGCTGAGGTGACCCCTGAGGCTACCCCCATCCCTGTCCCCAAGCTGTACTCACACAGGACGGCCGTGTAGCCCTGCTGCATGTTGACAGTGGCCATCGGCAGAGCCCTGAGCCGCGCCTACATGGCCGGGGCTCACCGGGAGCCTCCAAGGCAGCGCTGTACGTGGTGGGGGCAGGAGGGATGGGTGCAGGCCCCGGGTGCTGGGCTGCTCTCCGGTTGCCCCTGGCGGTTGCTCACTGCCATGGGTGGGGGGTTAGTTCCCCTTCCCGGCCGTCCCCGCTGGCATCTCCTCTCTGGCTGGCTGCTCGGAGGCAGCAGGTCCCGGGGCCATCGCAGGGTGCCGGCACGGATGCGCTCCGCGGGTCTTCGCACGACGTCACCTACACTGCAAAAGGGGTTTTGGGGGGAGAGAGCCCAGGCTCCAGTCCTAGGGAGGGCAGAGGCCCCGGTGCCCGTGGAGCCCTGCGTGCCTGCGTCCCACCAAGCGGGGCAGGGTTGTCCCCGGCGCCACCCCCTGGAGGGACACACAGCACAGCCCAGCCCCGTTATCCCAGCAATGAGTTCGTCCGGCCGCAGCAGGAGCTCAGCGAAGGAGCGCTGGAGGACGGGTCTCGATGCTGCCGCCCTGCGCTGTGTCCGTTCTCACACAGGGAAGGGGGGCACATGTCGCATTCCCGCGCTGTCACCCCACCGCGTGTCCCGCACTCCCGCGGCGCAGCCCCACGCGGAGGGGGTGCCATGCCTCCACCAGCGCGGCCCGCGCCGGAGGCCCCCGCCGTGTCTCCGCACAAAGGTCCACCCTCCCGCCCCCCCCCCCCC
>JANRGW010011879.1:0-16598 GCA_024733675.1 Psilopsiagon aymara
GCTCCAAAAGGAGTGTGCAGCACTAACCGCTCTTGTCATTATGACTTGTGCAGATATGAGGTATGTTAGTTACAAAATGCAAGAACCAATACACTTTTTACCTCACAGCCCACTATTTTAGCTCTTTCATAAAGCTTCTTGCCTTCATTGTCACTAATTATACCTGTGTAACTAAAGTCTATGCTAAAACACACCTACTACTCTTCAGATCCCTTTCACTAGATGCAGGTGGACTTCATAAAACCTGACTTAACTTTTAGTCGAAGTTTCTTTTATAGCCATTAGTAGAATTTCAGATTTCTTTTTTCATCAAAATAAGTGATCTTTCTGCCTCAGAATAAACCACCCAAACTGATAGGTAATTTGGGCCACCGAAGACAACACACACTTTCTTGCACTTTCATACCTTGTGGATTTAGTGCCAATTGCTGAGGCAAAATTAGTCTAAAGTGATCCAGACTGATATGACGGTTTAAGTGATATACCAATTCCTGTGTCCATGTGAAAAAACAAAACAAAACCACCACCACAATTATACCAGCTAAAGGCTTAGGTAGGCAAGAATTTAGTTAGGTATTTAGTGACACTTTTGTCAAATGTACTGGTCTAGGAGGCTAGGTGCTAGCCTTCTGTCAAAGCTAGTTCTTGGTTCTGGACTTTCTCTGACCTCCAAAAGCCTGTCTCCGTCCCCCTGCTGCAGTTTCCTTTCTCAGCTATTTGACACGACCAGCTTTTTGAAAGTGTGTACTCTGTTTAGATTGGTAATGTCCAAGGCTTCCTGAAATATCAAGGCCTTACTAGGACTTGAAAGTCTTATATATCTATTTTCTTATATTTTACCTTGTGAGTATGAACTTGCTTTATTTTATTAAATAAATATTCATTTTTCAGAGGTATAGTTGATTCAACTACAAGGCATAACTTTCCAGGCATTGCTGTGCATGAAACATACTGTACACTAAAATTACTATACACTGAAAATTACTGTACAATAAAAGTATAACAGGTGACCTTCACGATACACAGTCAGAAATTTAGGAGGTAATTGTTTGTAATTATACTGAATGAACAAAATTTAGGAAGATTTGAAGTGATCATTAATTGTTGTGAACTCCCTAGATGGGTACCAGTTTAAGAAATACATATGGGTATAATTTCGATGATTTTCTGCAACAGCAGATCCCATGATTTATAAAAGCATTTATTAGAAGGGACGTGGTTAAGAGTTCTCAGAAGTAATCATCACTCAGGGAACTAATAAATGCTTTGCAAGTCACTAAAAAATACAGACCAGTTTCACAGCTTAAGGCTATAGCTACCCTAGCTAACTGCATTTTCTCAGTTCGCCACTGGTGGAAAAGGAAAATCTTATGGAGACAACCAAGTGGGATTGATATCTTAGCATCTAGTCTTGAGCTAGTGTGCAGAAAAATCATGTTGTCATGAGTAAGATACTCAAAATCACCAACATACCATAGCAGTTGGAGACCCATCTTCAAAAAATTCCATTATCCCAGAGGTAAAGTGTCACCTGAACTGTCTTGAATGTAGTTGACCCACTTGGAATGTTTGTTAAACTATGAATCTGAAGAAAACCCACCATATCAAGTTCTTTATCTACAGGTGCTGTTTATGCCATTTATTAGAGCAGCCCCAAGTCTACTGGCGAGTGTGATTCCTTTTGCTTTCTGCTCACAAGTTCTTTGCTATTTTTGCCTCTTATCTAAAGCACTAATATTCAATAAAATAAATACTGACATACTAACATAATTACACAATTTAGTATAATCACCATAACATTAAAAATAGTAACATAAAAATACGGTTCTATTACAGAAATTGCAAGCTTTTCAAATATCCATTTTGTTAGATATTTCTAAAAGTAAAAGATTCAATCATTACTAGTTGCATTCATACAATGGTTCGTCATTTTCAAGTTTGATTTTATGCTCACTTTTCTAGAAGTCTACACAAAAATTTAGGAGTTTAAACGGTCATTTCCAAATTCCAACGTAATTATTTATAAATTACTGCTGAAAATTCAGGGGCTTTTTGGAAAGTTATCACACATCTTTTCCCAAAAGAATCAAGTTAATCTCTGCATACTTTATAAATTGTGAATTATTTGATAATTTCTCTGAAGTAATTTCTTTTATACTATTACTGTCTGTTAGGCTTTAATTTTTTCTTTAAGACAGGCTGAAACTTGTTCTTTGCGGCTACAAACAGATCTTGCACAAGCCTTCAGCATCATCCAAAGTGGACAGCAAACATGCAAGATTTCCATAGCAGCCAGATTGGTATAGCTCGGTGTCACACAAGGTCAGCTCACAACACTGACTCATCTTGCTGAACCACTACACACTTACCAGTCAGTTCTCTTTAGCCAGACATCTCTCATCATCTCAGAGGACATAGGTCATACTCAAGCACTCTTTTACACATTTACAGTTCAGAAATCCTGTGTTCCTAAGAGGTGGTGAACTTTTCTTTAGTACTGCCTGGGCATTCAAAGCCTGCAACAGACATACAGGCTGAAGAGCACAGATGCATAAAGACATAAATAAGGCGAACACTTCAAGTTCCTTGAACTTAAGAAACTTAGCAGTATATTAACATCAAGTAATACTGCAGTGGAAAGCAATGCTAAACTTGTCACTGCGTTGGACAAACTTCCCAGCAGATACTTAGTCTGTGCAAGCTCCGCGTTGCCTCTGCTGTCTGAGGAAACTTCCCAGACAGTTCATTCTTTTCATCAAAATCCTGTATCCTAAATACAAAGCCATACCTAGACTGGCAGGAGCTTCCTTCCCACAAGATGCTTGCCTTTACCAAGGAGCTGCCCCATTTCCTCATAGGGAAGTATATGTAATAGAACAAAATAATTATTTCCTACTTGGACTCCAAATGTACTGAGCTGATGGTGGGTTCATAAGTGGTGAGCTGTCCCCAGAAATATCTCAAGGAAAACAATGAAACATGGGTTCTGCACAAGTGGCTTATAAAACCCAGGAGCTTGTTGTCACAAAGGCTACAGTTCATGTCTCAATCTTATTAAGATAATTACACTCTCAGGAACAGCACAGAGCACCCTAGGATAAAAGGCTCAGGTGTAGAACACTCAGTGGTTTGGGCTGCAGGATAGAGGGATCAGGCTAGACTGAAAATGATCCATGTAAGTTCAGATATACGTTTCCACTCCTACAATGCAAGGCTGAGCACCTCCAGCTCCCATTCAGCATATCCTGTGGCAATTAACTGATGAAAGTAGTGCCAGTGATGACAAAAGTAGCACAAAGGGGGAAGGACAAAAGAAAGCTAAATAGGTAGAATAGCTCTAACTTTAGAATACAAGATCTTAAATGCTCTGCTATGCATTCAGAGGAGTAATTACAAAGGACAGCTTCAGCTGAAAAAATCTCACATTATATGGATACAATTTTTAGAATATTTAATTGTATGTTTAATACTTGCAGCAGAATTAGTCCTGTACTGAACACTGGACAGTTCCAGAAGTAACTGCATTATCTTTCAAGCTGACCAGTTTAACACAATTTATAATGTGAAGCCCAAACCTGCTGTGTTCTGAATCCAAATGTCTTGATGCAGTTATGGAGGCAATTAAGTAGAGATTGCAGAAGTAATTTTTTGCATATAAACTCCCTGGATGGCCCACTGACCCATGAGCATGCCTTAAGCAGAAAGCAGCAGGCTGCTGAAGATGGAGATACCCCAATTTATGACTAAAATATAATTAGGATTTTTAAGCAAATTACTTAATCTCTTCAGCACAAAGCTGCATTTCATGCCCTTTAAAGTGGATATAATGTTCATTTGCAACATGTAGCCATTATAAATCTGAATTCATTATTATCATCATAGACATTACAAAATGAGGCTACTTTGCATGCTTTTAGTAGGTTGAATACACCTTTCAAAGCTTCAGAATTACAAAGTCTATTTCTGCAAAAGCTTATGCACATACAGAGCTTGAAGCACGTAAGTAATGATTTTTGACAGGCTGTAAAGTAGATACACAAGTTTTGACAGGGTCAGTGCTGTAAGGCATTGTTGTGGGGGCTAATCGGTTAGATATACATTCAAATGCATTAAATAAGCCCATATTTGCTAACATACAAACTCATTAGATATACACACACCACGTGCTGGCAAGCTGTCACTATTAGCTGCGACAAAAATAAACATAGTAAGGAAAATATAGCCTTGTATAAGTAACTTGCTTGACTTGTGTATGGGTAGCAAAGCTTGACTAATTCAAAAGACATTCTCCTCAAGCTCAAGTCACTTGCTTACAATGAACTTCAGTTTTTGCATTGTTTTAGGTTTCTGCTGTATAGATCACACATCTTAAGTTAAAAATATGAGTTCAGGCTATCCTCTCCCCTATCTGACCTAATCATCTTGTTGATTAATATATGTATCTTATATCAGGACACAAAATGCATTATTGTGTAAGAAAGCCCAGGGATCTCTTGTCATGGCACTGTGCAGGCTGAAAACTCCCCAGGTGCCAGGGAACTGGGGGAGACTCCCAGGTTGACAGGCTCTTTGTGGCCACAGCTCAGCACTACAGAAGCTAAGCAAGGGAACATGGTAAATCAGAGCCTAGGTCAAAAAGTACCTCCGCAGTCATGAGGCAAGTTCATGGCTGAGAAGCCATCCTGCAGCCTGTGCTCCAAATCAACAGCATCCACAATCAGACATAGACACAACTGGGGCAGAACCAAAGACCAACAACATGCTTTCACCATAAGTCAGATAAAGTCTCAGGGCTGAGATTAGAGTCCCCAGCCTGTGCATGAGTGTGGAGGCCCCAGATGAGGCTGGTCAGGGCCATTAAACCCAATTAGTGCCCCCATGGCCCTAACACCCATTATTCTGTTGCAAGATACAGAATTCATTATTTTGTGTGTAATTGAGTGAGAGCACGCATGGTAGGATGGGACTCCTGGCACCCATTATAGTGACAACATGGTGCTAAGTGTCAGCGAAGACCTTTAGGAGCAACATATAAAGATAAAATACAGTCCCTCCTCTCCATCAGAACTCCACCAGAGTTCAGTTAGACAGAAGGGTTTGTTCTTTTAAAAAGTACCATGGGATCTTTAAAAACCAAAATCAATTAGCATTTCAGGTTTCTAACTGATCCTAGGGGTACTTAATCAATATCCCCTTTAAGAAAACAGACTTTACCCCTCTCCTGATCAAGAGCTGCAATTTATTAGGAGGTGTGCTTGGCTAGGGAGGCCTATGAGGAGAAAACAACCGAGGATTTTATTTATTGGCCTGTTTTGATAGAAGCTGGAGAGAGTGGAAGGTCAGGCTAGGAACTGAATAGGGACAGGAATAGCATTTCATTACCCAAAAGGCCTGGATGGGGCAGCAGCAAGTTTGCTTAATTGTTATTTTTTTTAAGCAGGGTTGCTGGAACTTTTGGGGGAGAGTTCAAGGCTCAGCAGAGAGGCTGAACTGTTGGAGGCATTGGAGAACTTGCTGCAGGGTTGTCCGCTGGCTGGTGGCACTACAGGTGTCAAATATTTCCTTGTACCCCTTATATGGTAGTGGTGCTTGGATCAGGAGATAATCTACTGGGGAGAAATGCCCAATCCTTAGGTAGTACAGCATGACATGAGGTAAATGAGATAATGACCTCCTCTTGCAGCAGAGAGTTTCCTTCCTCCTGTCTTAAGTGTCGTATCTTGGCAATGTCATGGACAACTTGGAGACTAATAATATAGGACAGTCTTCTGATGCTCTTCCCCTTTGTAAGCCCATAGGATAAGTAACTCAAAAGCATGCTTTTACAGGGCCAGTGTGTGACTGCAAAACATCATTCTCTCCAAGAAAGAAAACTATCAGAGTGAACACTGGAAGAGATGCTCAATTCATGTGATTGTGTATCCACACTTTCCATTGCTCTGTAAAAAAGCAGATATTTTACTTGAAAAAGCGCTAGGTTAACTTCAAATTTCTCTGATGTGTCCCATTCAGCCTTGCCCAGAAAATGCTCTTGCCTATATCCCTTTAAAGGGAAATCAGTGTATGGCTGTAACTAGCATCCAGCAGGTGTCTGATTGTTAGTTTATTGGTGTCAGAAGCTGACATGAAACTGAAACTGGAAACATGGGGTAAATGTTTGCTATTTTGGGGAATAATCATGCAGCATTTGACCACTTTTCTTTCTTATTTAGCTGTAGTGAAAAGCTTATCTATAAAATCATGTCAGCTCAAATCTTGGGCTGTTTGTTCCCTTCTCTCCTTCTCACCACCTCCTTCGAGGCCCGCTAAGTTTCAAATAGGACTTCTGAGAGAATAAAAGGCTTCATAAACCTTAACAATATTTTTAGGAACTGAGGGGAGCATAAGGTGATACTGCAAACAAAAAACCGTTGAGCAAATTGTTCACACAGAAGGACTGGCAGGCAGTTGTACTGCTCTCCATCTGTGGTTTAGCAAATCCTGCATTTATGAGCTGAGGAAGTTTTGGCTGTTGTTGCTATCTGCTGGGGACAACCACCACCAGCAGCAGGGCTTGCGGTCCAGTCTCTGCAGCACAAGCTGGGTTATTCCCTAGGATCACTCATTCCTGATTTACATTACACCTCACTAGCAAATGTGCTGATGCTAAGGGAGAGGTGACCTAGCTCTGGGTAGATACTTCAGAGGATGTCTTAGGTTGGGTTTTGTCCCCGTAGTGCTGTACCTGTGTGGCTGCAGCTGGCAAGGGAGTAGGCGAGCAAGAAGGAAGCAGCAGCTCAGAAGATGTCAGTGGGGCAGGCAGAAACGTCTGCCGGCGGTGGCAGAGTCTGGGGGCAGATGTATAAGACGTGGTGAGAGGGAAGGATGAGTAAGAAGGTGTTGGGGGCGCCTTCTGGCAGCAGTTGGACCTGGATGATATTTAAGGTCCTTTTCAACCCAAACCAGTCCATAGTATCCAGCCATTGCCAGGAAAACGCTCCCCGAGCGCTGCGGAGCGGCAGCCACGGGGGCGTGGCCGCCGGCGCTGGCTCCGCCCCGGACCCGCCTCGAGGCGGTACGAGGAGCCCGCAGCACCGCCCCCGTGCCCGCTGTGGTGTGGCAGGAAGGGGCGGAGCGCGGACGGGCAGCGCTGGTGGGAAGGGCTGCGGCGTCCCTGTGGCTGCGGGACGTGCCCGGTAACTTTCTGAGGGGCGAGGCCGGGGGCGCCGCGTCCCTCACCCGCCCGCAGGTAGAGGGGCCGGAAAGGCTTCTCGCTGTTGCCACCGGGCGGCCCCCGGCTCCGCCCGCCGCTGCCGGGAGAGCCGTGCGGGCGGTGGGGGCGGCAGCGCCCGGTGCCGTGGCTGCCTCCGCGGGGCGGCCTGACATGAGATCATCGGCAGCATGGCCTCTGCCAGGAGCGGCGGCCGCCCCGGGCCGAGGGACGAGGAGGCCAACGGCGACCTGGACCGCTCCCTGCAGCAGATGCTGCGGGCGATAGCGGAGGAGCGGAGCCGCGCCGGCCTCCGCCAGGAGATCAGCGGCCTCGGTGAGTCTGCAGCCGGGGCCTCCCCCCCCGGGCTGGGTGCGGGTGGCGACCGCGGCGCCCCAGGGCCGGGCGGCACCCGGCAGCAGTGGGGACCCCTCTGCTCCTTCACGGCTGCGGGCTGGGGCCGGTCGGCGCTTGGTTCGCCGTGTGCAGTCGGCGGCAGGGGCCTGGGAACCTGTTGTGTGCTGCCGGGCTGTGCTGCTGCCGCGGGGATGGGCCCTTTTTCCTCGAAGTCCCCGGGAACCGGAGGGAGCAGCGGTTTCTGCTCCGTTGTCTGAAATGCCCTTGGAGATAAATGGTCGGAAGACACTGCACACATGAGCTGATCATATATTTTCTTTAAGTATAAACTACGCAGCATGTGTTTTGGGATACAAGCAAAACAAATTTTGTGCTACTGACTCCAGTGCATAAGCTGGTATGGCTCTCAAATTATCCCTCTAGGTTTTTTTCCTCTTCTGAGTCAGACACCTCCCTTCTCTTGTGTATATGACTTCACACCGCTTACCGTGGTCTAGTAAGCACATGATGAATGTAGTGGCTCTTGGTGGTCTGTTTTCTTAATCGTGGAGGTTTTCTTCAGCTTTTTGGTTGTCTTATTTATTTATGTCTCGATTGATGCAGATTTTACAGGGCACGTCTTTATTTAGCTTTTGGCAAAGCTTCCGTGTTGCAAAATGAAAGTTTGAAGTTGAAATTCAGTTGGCTTTAGGCAACATAGTGGAACAACAGTTCTCTTAACCGAAGTCCTTCACATCAGGGAACTCTTCTGACTGGGCGAATGAGTAGAAATCATTTGGGCTTACGTGCAATAAGAGATCATAAGCAGAAGTTTTTGATGTGAGAAATTATTTATACTTTATTCAAAACTTCTGTATATCCTGGACTGAACCTGTGCTTTAAGGGGATGAATGTCCAGAAGTCCTGGCAGGGTCAGGGTTTTAAATGATGAGTACAGATGTACAGTACTTTCCTTGTTTCTTCCATGAAGTATTTGTTGTCTCTTCCTTCTTCAGCTTAAGGTCCCAAAAGTTTCCATTTCTGAGTCTTCCTTAAAACTGTGAATGAGTTTTTGTCCCAGATTTACTGTCTTTATGATGTGGATTGGAATGGGAAATCTCTCTGGTTGTCTGTGTGACCTTTATGTATCAGTTTGTCTACCAGCGCTTACTGTGGTCTCCCAGGGGAGGAATGGACTCTTCCTTCTTTATTTTTGCCTTATACATAAAGAAGCTCGTGCGAAGAGAAGCGATGAGGCTTCCCTGTTTATACTTCTTTTTTTCCAATGGATTTGGATCTCTGGGCTTTATGCAGTGTAATAATGTTACATGGCCAAATAAAGTGTTATGGCAAAGAAACTGTAAACAGAATGGGAAAAAAGCCACAAAATCTAAATGCCTGTGAGACTGCATTCATTGAAAGGCTGTTGTCAGCTCATGTTTGACCATATCATGTTTGAATGAAGATAAAGGCTCACAGGAAACAAAATACCACCATTGGTTTCTTTTACTGAAATTGGGCAAGGGAAAAACTGTAGTGGCTGGTAAGAACATAGAAATGCTTCCTCTTGGCTTGCCTTTGAACACACATCCACAGTAGCTCATCATGAGAAGTCTTGCTGTGTAACTTGGGGATAATCACACAAGTAATGGGACGGTATTGCAGTTCTACCAGATGAAGGCTTGAAAAGAAAACTTCAGGAGAACTGCTTAGCAAATTGCACTGATAGGCTGATGCTGGCTATGGAGAGTTGCCTGTATATGTTTGTGCCTGTATATGTCTGTACCTGTGTGGAAATAGATTACGTGTCACCACAGGAGTGCCTTGGCTGCTTAGTTTTTATATCCAGGGAATGGAGAAGAACTTTCAGCTGAGAGCACTGTAGTTTGTCAAGCCACTATGCCTTTCTCACGAGTGCAGTGTCCTGCGGGTAGAAAAGTGCCACGGTTCTCCTGGCCCTGAGCAGTTGTGGATGTGATAGATCTGTAGCTGTGGTGGCTGTGGTGGCTTTAATTCTGGGAGAATCTGTTCCATGCTGGCTGTTTCTGAGCATAGCTGCAGAATATTGGTTCCTGCTGGTACTCCTCTTGCTGATCCCCAAGCACTGCAGTCACAAAGTGTGACCATTTGTAGGACTAGGGGTTGCAGACTCGGGCTGTTGTAGGAATGTGCAAATTGTCACAGTATCTGAACAGCTTTTTTAAATCTGTATATATTATTACCTGAAGTTTGGGAGGAACACACTGGGAAGCGTCCTTAAGGCCCAGCAGACAGAGTCTCTCTGTGCTATAATTACCTGCTTTTGTATATTGGAGGGTTTTCCAAGATCTTCATTTCATTGTGTGCTGCATGTTACCTGATATATAACATTGTCACTCCCAGTGAATGAGTGCGCCTTTTCCCTATTCTGTAATTTATTTATGGGGAAGTAAAATGTTTAAGTACTTCTGTTAAGAAAAACACTGAGCTTCTGAAGTGGTGCGCAATATGAACAGAAGGTTATCAGCTGTAGTCCTACAGCTTAAATTTATGTGTGTCTGGATTGCACTAGTGAATGCTGTTGCAGGGTATGCAACACAGTCAGAATAGCTTGGGCTGTTCTGGAATATGCTAGGCACCAGCAGCAGAGCAGAGGTGCAGGCTTTTCCTTGAGTTCAGTACTTGAGAAAGTAGACACAGTCCCATGTTGGATCAGGTGGTTAACACACGTTTTGTCTGTTTTTTGTGCCTGGGTGCTGTTACTCAAAATGGACACACCTGTTGGGTGGGCTGCAGGATGAGCTTACCTACAGCTGGGTTTGTATTGGTGGTGTTTCTTTTTGTAATACCCAAATCCATTCCATCTGTGTCCATAGTTTAAACCTGTTGTGAGTCTCTTGATATCAGGTGGCAATGATGTTGAATTACGGGTTTCCCCTTAGTGCTGTTAAACCTTTGACAATAAAATGGGAGCCACTGGGGCATAATTTGGATAGCTTCTCTTTTGTGTATTGCCTTTCAGTGAGCCCCTAATCCCCAGCCTAAGGAGGAAGCTGCTATTTTTGCTGACACTGGGTTTTGGTGAGAGGAATTGCTTTATTTCAGGAATATCATATGAGCATTTGGACAAGTATTGTCCAAAAATGTAAACTTCCTTGAACGGGATCTTCCATTTTGTCCTGTTCATGTAAGGTAAAAAATACAGCAAATTATGTGCTTAAAAATAATGACTCATGAGTGACTCTTTACCACATTGCTTGAGGGGAAGGATGATGCCTTCCTGAGAAGCCTCAGCTGGCTGTGAGTGTCAACCAGTTGTATAGAGTATTACAACAGTGGTGTGTGCAGAGCTCACTCCAAAATGCCGTTTGTTAGAACATTTCTCTGGAAAAAATAGTTCTCCTTCTGGGGAAACAGCTGACTTGCTGTATGTCTCCTCAGCCAGGCTGTGCGTAAGGCTCTGAAGTTACCTTTTTGGCCAAAGGCTTGAACTGGGAGGGTTTTATTTTCAGTGTTGTCTGAAACTACTGTGTAATGTTGTCAGATGCTCAATTTCCCTGTTTTCCTAGTTGCCCTGCTGTTAATGTAGCACAGTGTGCTTGGGTGGAGGTGTGACTTTGTGAATACTGAAAATTTAATGAGTAAGAAGAAATGAATAGGTAGATCTGAATAATGTCTTGAATTGTGACTGATCAGCAATGGAGATGTGTAGCCATGTGAAATGTGAAGACAAGGATCCTGCGAAGCAGGTGGCTGCCCCATGGGCTGCAGGAAGTCTGAGTAAACAGGCAGTCACAAACTGCTACCACCAAGCACTGTTAGTAATGGTGATGCTTGTAGGTGCCAGTGGAGGGGCTGGACCCTGCAAAAGGCCTTATAGGCTTACCAGTAATTAAGTTTTTCTGCTGTTTGGTTTTTCTGGTGTTAGAGAAGGGCAGAGGGGAGGGTGTGCTTGGCAGAGGGACAGAAGAAAGGAGTAATGTTCATCCTCAAGAGACAGAGGATTGTTTGGACTTGTTTGCACAGCAGGGCGCCTCAGGGCTTGTCATGTGAGTAAAGACAGTGAGATGATTCATGTGCCAAATTATCTTGATGAATAAATCCTGGAAATAAATAGGTGTCTAGCCTTCTTGAGAGGAGGAAAGGTGAGGTGGCATACAATAAGTGCTTGTGCACGTGAGCTTTGTGAAAATATGCTAGAATCTTAAAGACCCAGTTGGAAAAACATGGGTAGAAGAATGGTGGAAGAAAAATTTTGGAGAGCAAAAGAAGTTAAAATGAAGAATTAAAAAGAAGAATGAGTAATTTGGGTTTGACAGTACTAGATTCATGCCTTAATTCTATCATAGTGTGGTAACTTTAATTGAATTATAATATTAAAGAAGGATTATATATATTTGCTTTTGAAACTTTGAAGGAAGCGTAGCCACTGAGTAGGTGGAATTGTCTGCTGTGAACTTGCAGCAGTACAGAACTGGTTTGACAAGAGTAGCTTTCATGCAGAAGCAAAACATTTTCTTCATTTGTGGGTCATTCTGGAGTTCAGTGATTTGTCCAATCAAAGGTGAGAAGCTTTGTTTTCTTCTTAATTGTGAAAGGCAATAATGACAAATCACATCTATGCTAACAAAAACCAAATTCACTAACTCCTGGTAATGTCACCTGTAATGAGATAGTTTAATTTACAAATGTGTTGAAAAATTTAATTTCACACAGGACTTTTAGAAGGATTTAATTCTGGTTTAAAATACAGGTTGTATTGCTTGTACCTTAGTGTTTGTACAAGTTCTTTGGTCCCATTTATGAAATGCTTTGCAGCTGATGAATGTGTAATGTTCAATGAAAAATGAATAGTTTAATACTGAAACAAAAAGAAGATAATATAACTTATAAATAATAAAACAAAAAGATATTTATAAAGTGCTTCACAATCAGTAAAAAAAAGTTTATAATTAAAAAAAAAAATCACAACATTCCAGCCAGGAAGAATCTTTCCAGAAAAAGTTCCAGAAATTACAAATGCAAAGAACAGTTTATTTAAATCTGAGTTAAAATAAGTACTTTGAAGTCAAAGTGATTTAGCAGCTCACCGTAGGGACTGAACCTCAGATTTGTGTTGGAGAAATATGAGTAAATAGGAAAGAAATTCCTAGTATAATGGAAATGGGTATAATAAGATTTATTTTTTTTTTTAGAGGTAGAAGGGGAAGATGATTTTTAAAGCCTCCCCTTTTTTTTTTCTTCTTGATGTGCCACTGAGTGCTTGGTCAGGGTGGTGTGGGAGAAACTACTGGGTGGGAGAGAAGAGCTTGTGCTGCTGCTCTGGGATGGGCCTCAACAAGTAGTACTCATGCAAAGAGTATTATTTGTACTTCAAGAGCATCAGATATAGCAAGTCCAGTGAAGGGTAAGTTTGTAGCAGGGCTAGAACAGTTAATTTTGCAACCATGGTGCAGGTTTCTAAGGTTAATGCATCAATGCATCTAGCTGCAGTGCATCAGTGAGAACAAAGTAGCTGAATGCTGCTGCTGGGAAATCGCCCTTTTGGCAGGGCTGTGCTGGGTGGCATGTATTTTGTTGTTGGGACTTCCCACTGTTGGTATCACTGAGCAGAAGAGAGGCCGTGATATATTTATTTGGTTTTTTTTTGGTGTGTTTCTGTGCTGGTTGTTGGGACTGAGAGCAGTTCAAATGGCTATCTTATTGCGGAGCGAGGCCTTGACATGTTATGAGAGGATTGTATAGGATTACAGGCAGAGGCAAATAAGGGTCTTTATTATGGCTGAAGAGAAAACAACTCGTGTCAGAAGAAGTTTTGAAATTCTAGGATGCCCTAGGATCCCATCCTGCCACTTCAGCAATCAAGCATAGGATATTTAGGAATATTTAGGATCAAGTCATGGGGAATGGCAATCTGGGGTAAATTCTAGGGCTGCAGCCCTCCAGGGTAAATGCTGCATTATTTTGTTGTTGTTTGTTTTTGTTTTTGTTTTTGTTGTTTTTTTTTTTTTTTAATGGTGGTTCATTTAGAATTCCATTTCATTGTTTTTTAGAACCTTGTTCATGCTCTTGTCACTAATGGCCTGTCAGGCTTTCCATTACACACCAGTGTTGCCAGGGGATTTGTAATTTGACTTTGAAAGGTTAGCTTCTGTCAGGAGCTTGACACGCATTGTTCCAGACCAATAATATAATGTGGTCTTTCTTTTATTACAGCTCTTACATATTTTTTTGAGCAGTTGGGTTATTAGTTTATTCTTTGTTATTAATGGAGATGAAGCTTTATGGGATTTTCATGTCCTGCTCAAGAGTATACTTCTTCAATTTATAAGAGTCAGACTGGAGATGCTGGAGGAGACAAGATTTCTTGAGAAGACAACAACAGAACACCCCCCAAAAAAACCCAACCCAACCAACCAGCAAACCCAACAAACCAAACCAAAAAAACTCCAAAATATCCTTTAGATAGTTGCCTCCTCTAAATAAGCAATTTTGGTTTTAAAACAAGGCATGCCGCTCTTCATTTTTGGATGCTGGCAGGAATTGCTGGATACCTAATTTTTGGGAATGAGTCAGTCAGCATGAATTATGAATCTGTAAGCCTGAGAGTGGGAATAGTCAGGATATTTAAAAAAACATCCGTCTCTCCTATATGTAATACTGTAGTTCTAGGTAGCTTAACTGTTTGGTTTTGTTGTTCTAGCAGAATATTCTCTAAATCTTTCGGGAACTAGTTACAAATCCATTTAGAAGTCTGGGTTCTGTTTTGAACTTTAAAGATGGTTTGGAGGTTTGTGTTAGGGATTACAATACAGCTTACCTTTACAGTTCAGGATTGATCTTTTAAGGATTTAATATTATATCTGGTTGGATTCTTTCTAAAGAAAAGAAAATTGGAATCTCCTGAAGAATGAAGCATGTTGGTCTTCCTCTCATTATCTGTGTTCAGGATGCTGGTCAATAGAAAAAGAAGATGTAAGCAGTTGAAGTACAGTTGAGTCTTAGGTTCCAGCTACAGTTCCAGAAAACCAAAACCTTGCAGTTAAATAGTTAGCAATGATTGTTGTATCTGTTTATGCTCTTAAATGTGCTTAGGATCAGGGTGGCAGCTCACTGACATGGAAAGTATTACCGTGAAGTGAATGATAAGGTGTAAGGAGAAAGTGTACAAAATCACTTCATGATCCTGTGAAGCTACTTTCTTCCAGTTGGTATTAAAAAGAATGTGAAACTGCTTTCGTCTGTTTGCAGCTGCTTGGGCTAAGCAGAGTGAATGTCAGAGAATCAAGACTGCTTATTTGTGTGTGTGATCCAAAAGGATGTATTGATTACTTCTATGCAGGGAATAAAATACAGAAACACCAGATGCAGCATCATACTGCACTTGTAGAGGAGCTGGGGTAACCTGGGCACAGGTCAACAGAAGTGCATTTGAGGCCACCTGATCTGTTATACTGTGTCTGGTTTCCCTCATGGGAAATGGCATTGCTGGGCGTTGTCTCTTCCCTTTAACCAGGATGTGCTCGGTGAGTCGGCAGCCTGGGTTTGATGTTAGTGTTCGGGTGATGAAAATCCTTCTGGCTCAGTAGCAGCCTAGCTTTTTGTAAGCTACCACACAGAGGAGAGAGGCACTGTGTATTAGTAATTGCAGGGGCTGCCTCTATACTTGCATTCTCTGTTTCAGGAAATGTGCATTAGGTGTTGCTACAACTTAAACAGTCAGTCAGAGCTTCAGCCTGTAGGGTCTTCTGAAGGAATATTGGCAGCATGTACCCTTTGAACATTTTGTAGTGTTTCGCTTGATCAGTTGTATGTGAAAAATATATTACTTCTGATTATCTGTATCTGGAAGTAATATAGATAGGTTTAGCTCTAATCTCTGTTTGCATGTCTAATTACCAAGTTTGGATAAAAGGGAGAAGTAGTATGTTGGGAGTTCTTGGTCCTGTCTTGCAGGGCTTCAGGTGATCAGCAGGAACTTGAGGGATGGATTAAAATGCCAGTGAAGCTTGAGCTGTCTTTGCACTAAGAAAAGTTTGATTTAATTGCCTGGAGATGCTTAAAACATCATCAAGATGAGGGAAGTGTTTTGAAATGGATTTCTAGTATTCTGCTAAGAGCTGTGAAGGACTTCACTAGACATTTATTCTTCTGCTTTTTCAGAGAACAGGTAGAGGACCTCTTGAATGTCGAGCAGTCTTAGATCTTCAATAAGGAATATATTTACTTACCTTCCTTAATGACCCTGAGAGGTAGATTTTAAATTTCCATAAAAATCAGTGCTTCATAATAATACAGAAGATGTTTAGTGTAAGTTTAGTAATCAGTCTTGAGGAAATGAGTTTATTGCCTTGTACAGGTCACTTCTGCTTGGTTATTGCCTGCTTGATCCTTTCAGAAACAAAGCAGCAAACTCACTGCAGTATGTCTTGGAAATAGAGATCTCTCTGAACTCAGGTGGCTTCCTAAATAATCATGATCCAGCTTTCTGTACACTTCATAGGAATGTTTAAGTACTTAATTTTCCTTGGTTTTAATGACAAGTGTAATTCTGCCTAATAACAAAGACTTGAATGGGTGACCTGTGTTTTTCATAGCAAGGGTGACTAAACTCTGGTCAAAGCATCATCTGAATTGTTAGTAGGCTGTGGTTTATGTGAATAAAGACAAACTAATTTCATCCTCTTTGATCTTTGATATTGCAAGATTACGCTATGCTGTGCTCTTTGGTCTGACTCTTCAGATTCAGACTGGATTGTGTGTCATAACTGGCTTTTTTTTTTTTTTTTCCTTTCAGTTAAAAAGGAACAAAGATTTAAAGCTTTGTGTTGGGTGCTCTGGGGATGCAGGAGCTTTAAAATTGTTCCAGGATGAGAATAATTATTGTGCAGTTTTTAACTTTCTTCTGTTGAACAACTGTCAGGCTAACACATGTGATCATACATACCCACATAGAATCATAGAATAGTTAGGGTTGGAAAGGACCTTAAGATCATTTGGTTCCAACCCCCCTGCCGTGGGCAGGGACACCTCCCACTAAACCATGTCACCCAAGGCTCTGTCCAACCTGGCCTTGAACACCACCAGGGATGGA